>NW_019014651.1:2026755-2045841 GCF_000150535.2 Carica papaya | reverse complement strand
ATAGGGATATCCTTCTAATCTTGAACCCAGTATCAAGATTTGACAATTAACCTGGCCGGCCCCACACCCCATCCAGTAATGGACGCCAAAAACACCATCGTCTCGATATCCCGTCCGGTATGAGGGTAAACTATATCTCCAAAACCCTTATGGTATGGGACTTCTCAGCCCCGTCCGACTTAAATAATGTCCACAGTAGGATTCCCAATATACCGGATCCGTCCACCATTTCTTAGAATGCCTAGTAAGCTTTTATTTATTTAGACTATCATCATCCAAACAACCACTAAAGTATACTCACATCTCATTTCATATTCACATATTAATTCAAATGGTACTTAAACAAGTGATATAATTTAGCATAGTCAAATAACCAATAACCAGAATACCGAATAAACAATACAAGAGGAACTAAATAACCAAATAACTGAGAAGACCATAAAAATCATCAATTCAATTACGCACAGTATAATAGTAAGAAAATATAGGCAGTACAGGAAAATAAACGAGGAATCAGGACAAATGTAAACTAACCAGTTTCGGCTCAATTGGTGACTTGTAATATTTTTAGGATTTTTTTAATTTTTTCATAAAACACATAATTATCGATTATTAATCCTCAATTTACCGTAACCGAGAATAGAATGAGAAATTCTTACCCAGATCGGTGTTTCGAAATACCGTACTATCTACTATGCCTCCTAAGGGGTCCAAGGTTTCTTGAATATTTTATATGGGAATCTAAAATACTCATTACGTACCTAAACATACTATAAAAACTCAAAATTGGTGTTGAAAACCATTTTCGGCCCATTTTAGGGTTCCAGCATGGCAGCGCCGCCATGCTCCGATGCTGGCTCTGCCACTAACGGTGACAGTTTGCCTCAGCTTGGCTAGTTTTGATCGATTTTGGCTGGTTTTGGTCGGTTTTACATGTATCCCTGTGGAAGAACACGTTAGGGGGCCTCGCTTAGTCAAAAAATCACAAAAAAATCGAACCTATTGGCGGGGGAGGGGTCTCCGAATGCGGGGGCTCCGTCGGTTCTCCTTTGCGGCTGGGATTTCTTTTTCGGTTAACTTGCACAAAAAAAGATGGTGAACAATGGTCAGAAAATTGTGTGAAATAGGAAATGGGAAAGGGCTCATCGGAGGGATTTTAGGGTTTTAGCTGTGGCGGCTCCGCCAGGCTTTGCCTGTGATTTTTAGCTCATCTATTGTCCTTTTTACTCCAATATGGCCACAAAGGAGACTCGAAATTGAATTGTGAGCAGGTAGGAGAGAATTTTACTTTTTTTGGCGGTCGGCAGTGGCTCCGGTGCAGCGGTGGCTGAGGGTCGATCTCTTTCTCCAGCGGCTGGTCTTTCTTTTCTGGTGAGGGCAGGTGCGGCTAGGGTTAAGGTTCCCCTGCGATACGATGTTTAAATACTTATCCCACATCGATCTAGGTCGTCCATTCGCGTCGATATGGAGTAAGGAGAGTCATCCAATAGTTATCTGTTTAGGCAGGTTGCATGGGCGAATCTGAGCCGTAAATTGTGATTGATCTCATCTTTCTGATCGAGCCTAAGGAAGGAATGCATCTATGTCGTTCATGTACACGGAACTGAATTTGGGTCAAAGTATAATTGAGTATGTGGATCTCCTGCGTTGCCTTTTGCATGGCGGCGATGTCGGCGTGTCTTGCCATGCGGTGTGCTATGGCAGCACCATTCGACTGAAGAAGCCACATGGGAGCCAGAAGAGGAAATGAAGGCCAAATACCCATATTTGTTTATGACTATTAGTAAGTCCAATTTGAAGGACCAAATTTCTTTTTTAAGGGAGGGGAGGATGTGATAGCTTGAAAATACCTCTGAGTTAATTTCTTGTATTTGATATATTTAATTTAGCTTTACATATGTTTGAAAATATATAATAAGGTTAAGAATATAATTTAGAGTCAAATGAAAAATGGATAAGGATTAAGGAGCTAGAATAAGCATGAAGAGGTATGGGAAAAGGTGAGAACCTTTTAAATGAAGTGGCATGTGAAAGTGGTAACCTTTAAGATAAAGTGACATATGAAAGACCTTTTAGATAAAACGGAATGTGAAGAATGGTAACCTTCTAAATGAAGTGACATGATAAAATGTGACAACTTTAGATATAATAGTATGATGGAATGGTGGCAACCTTTCCCCCGTGGCTCCCCACTCCTATAAATAGGGGATAGGAGAAGGGAGGAAGAGACATTCTAGATGAGAGAAAAATAATAAAAAGTGAAGAGGTGAAGGAAGAAGAGGGAGTATGAAGTGTATGATATTTGAAAGTATTTTAAGGTTTTAGATAAAAACCTTGATGAAACTCTGCTAAATTTGTGAGAGCAGAGAAAGAGGAAGAGAAGAAGAATAAGGATCATGATCAAAAGAAAGTTATAAACCGTTAGATTTTTGGGATTAGTTTTTAAGTATTGTGTTAAATATTTTTGAGTCAAGAAAGTGAATAAAAATCATTCCGAAACTCTACTAAATGTTTTAGAGAAAAAAGTTATAAATAAAGACGAAACTCTGCCAGAATTAGGACTATGACTGCTGAGAACCTAAGGTAGTGGATATTATGGATTCATTTCCTACATAGTTTTGAGGTATTTTGTGTATTTTTAATATAAAAATGTGCACATATTTTATTTGTCTTATGTATTTGCTAAGTATTTGTTAAAGTTTTACTTCAATATAAGTATTATTTCACTTTGTATTTTTAAAATGTGATTTTGATATGTGTGCATCACTCATTATGAAAAAAAGTTATTCCGAAAGCACCTGCATTATGTTAGACTTTAATCTGGTCATACATAACTATTCTGTGTTCGGGTGTATTGGCGAAGTGATAAGTGTGTACCCATACATAACCGTTCCATATTTGGGTGTATGAGAAAACAGTTTAATCTGCATGCCCTAATCGTTACGTGTTCTAGGGGTAGCAATATTTCAAGGTACTCATGTATGTCTTTCCGTGTTTGGGTACATGGGAAACTAGTGATAAGTATATATGCCTATGCTTGATGTATGGTAATTAATTGATCCTCCATAATAGTGATGAAGTATACAACATGAATATATTTTCTGATTTGTGTCTTCATCTTTTGACTCATGTCTGTTTTGGAAAGATTATATAATATATGTTTTGTTGTGTGTAAAGAAACTATATATTGCATGTACTATATTGTAATTTTATAATATTGTTTATTGGGATATATTATCTCACTTCCCTATCACCCTCCAGATACTGAAGATACTGATGCAGAGTGAGCGATGATACGGAGAAAAATTCTGAAGTCTAGACTCTGATATTAAGGTTACTGTTTCGTATTTTTATTTAGTAATGTAAGTAAGAAAATTTAGAGCCTCTTACATATGTTTATGTTTTATATTTAAATAATGTAACACTTCAGTGACTCTTTTTTTATTAATAAAATTAAGTTATTTTCCTTTACTCGAGACTATATAATTTACGGAAGTATGCTCCGGTCATTACCCTATAAGACAGGGTGTGGTCCGTGACAAATGGTATTAGAGCATGATTATAAGACATCCCTTGAATACGAGATTTAGAGTTACATAAGACTTAGATAGAGTTGAGAAACATAGGAAAATGTCCCTAAATTTGAATTTCATTAATATAGGAAATGACAAGGATACCAAGAGAGAAGACACAGAATTCTGGAAGACCGGATCGAGGAGAGTCTAGATAGACACATGTGTATAGTCGAAGGCTTGGCCACGGTGGTAACTCAACACGTAGTCCATAGCCAAAGTGCTACAAATGGTAATAATCCTAGTACTAGTAACACTCGACCGATGGAAGGAAATAATGGAAAACTCATTGAAAGATTTAAGAGAATGAACCCACCATCATTTCCTAGAGCAACAGACCCGATATGAGCCAAATAGTGGATCGTGGAGTTAGAGAATATATTTGATGTTCTCAGCACCACTTCAAAGCAAAAGGTATAATTTACCACATTCATGTTCAAGGAAGCTACAGAACACTGGTGGCGCTTGAAGAAGGGATCACGGAGGACACTGATCCTTTGGAAAATATTTGGAGCGGCATTCTATGAGAAGTATTTCCCTGACTTTGTTCAAGAACAAAAGCAATGGAATTCCTAGAATTAAAGCAAGAGAATATAAGGGTGGCAGAATATGCAGAAAAGATTATAGAGCTAGCTCAGTCTGCACCCAACTTAATAGCAGATAGAAGCCTAAGAGCCAAGAAGTTTTAGAGAGGCTTGCATAAAGAGATCTAAGATAAAATCTTCATTCTAAAAATTAATGACTATCAAGAAACACTTAAATGAGCCCAGATTATAGAAGAGGTTATAAGCCCAGCCCCACAACAGATCCAGCGGGTTCGATCATTCATACCAAATAATAAGAGAAAGGTCTATGAGCCACAATAACCTGTTAAAAGGTAGAAAACATATCTCTTAGTCATAGCACAAGGGCCAGAACATATATGCTCCCATTGTAGAAAGAACAATGATAGCAAACCCTGCTACAAGTTGACAAATGGATGCTTCAGATGTGGTAGTACTCAACATCGGATCAAAGAGTGTCCTATCAACAAAGAGCATCTCAAACCAATAACTCAAGGAAGAGTATATGCCATTACAGAGCGAGATGCTTAATCCTCTCTAGATATAATCCAAGGTATGCTCACTATCTCTAGTACCTTGGCTAAGGTTTTAATAGACCAAGGATCTACACACTTTTTTATATCACATGAGTTTGCTCAGCATCTAACATTGAATAGTTACCTTTAGAATATGTATTAGTAGTCTTTACCCCAGCCAATAAGGACTTGACAACTAGTACGGTCTGTCAACTATGTATTGTAGAGATTGCCAACAAAGAGTTACCAATAGATCTCATACTCTTAGACATGCACGATTTTGATGTCATACTAAAAATGGATTAGTTAGCAGTATACCATGCCAATATAGATTATCATGGAAAGACAGTGACTTTTAATATTCCCAATGACAAGGCCTTCAAATTCAAAAGGATTAGGGAGCCCCAATATCCATGTCTCGTATCTTGCATTCAAGCTCAATGATTACTTGAGAAGGGATGTGTAGGGTATTTGGTGTACATAGTGGAGAATAGAAATAGAGAAGTCAATCTACAATAGATACCAATGGTGAAGGAATTTTATAATGTTTTCCCAGAAGATCTTCCAAGTTTACCTGCAAACTGGGAGATTGAGTTCTTCATTGACTACATTTCTGGTACGAGCCCTATCTAAGGCTCCGTATCGAATGACGAAAGAGAATTAGAGTAACTCAAGAAACAATTGCAGGAATTATTGGATAAGGGTTTCATCAGACCAAGTGTATCACCATGCAGAGCTCCAATACTACTTGTGAAGAAGAAGGATGGTACCATGCGACTCCGTATCGACTATAGGTAACTAAACCAAGTTACCATAAAGAATAAGTATATGTTGCCTCGTATCGATGATCTATTCAACTAACTTCAAGGAGCACAAGTATTTTCAAATATTGATCTACGTTTTGGATACCATCAACTAAAAATTAAGAAAGATGATATTCCCAAGACTGCCTTCAAAACCATGTATAGCCATTATGAATTCTTAGTCATGTCATTTGGTCTAACCAATACTCCCATAGCATTTATGGATTTGATGAAAAGATTCTTTTAACCATTCTTGGATAAGTTTGTCATCATCTTCATTAATGATATACTGATTTATTCACGAAGCGAGATTGAACATGCGAAGCATTTGGCAATAGTGCTTAGGATACTTAGAAAAAATAAGTTGTATGCCAAGTTTAAGAAGTGTGAGTTTTGATTAAATGAGGTTGACTTTCTTAGACATACAGTTTCAAAGGACGAGATATCAATAGATCCAGTTAAAGTAGAAGTATTAGCAAGTTGAAAAAGGCCTACAACAGTAACTGAAGTCCGAAATTTTATTAGTTTAGCTGGATGCTACAGGAAGTTTATTGAAAAATTTTTAAAGATTTCTAATCCACTAACTCAGCTCATTAGAAATGATACAAGTTTGAATGGAATGATAAACGCAAAAAAAGTTTTCAAGAACTAAAGAAACGGTTGATAAAAGCTCCAATATTGACTATTCCTAATGGTACTGGTGAATTTTTTATATACAGTGATGCTTCAAAGCAAGGGTTGGGATGCGTGCTAATGCAACATGAAAAAATGATACCTTATGGTTCCAAACAATTAAAGAATCATGAGCAAAACCATCCTACCCATGACTTAGAACTAGCTGCCATAATGTTTTCCTTAAAGATCTAGCGCCATTATCTACATAGTGAAAGTTTTGAGATTCACACAGACCATAAGAGTTTGAAGTATTTGTTCTCGCAGAAAGAACTTAATATTCACCAAAGGAAATGGATGGAATTACTTAAGGATCATGATTGCAAGATCCGATATCATCTGCGAAAAGGTAATACGGTTACAAATGCAGTTAGTAGGAAGAGTACTTGCACTCTTTCTTATATAATGGCCTCAGAGTGGAGACTCGTAGAGGAGTTCTAGAAATTGAATCTGAATGTCTGACTTAAGAAATCAGGAGGATACCTAGTAAATATAAAAGTACAACCCATTTTGATGCAGAAAATTAGAGAAGCTCAACAGTCTAATCTTATCTTAAAGTTGATTATGGAAGATGTCAGTAAGAGACTTAGGCAAGAATTCAAACTATCAAAAGATGGTGTATTGAGGTTTGAAAAAAGAGCATGTGTGCCGAATAATAATAGTATGAAAAATAAGATATTAGAAGAAGTGCATTGCTCTAGATTTGCTATGCACCCTAGCAACACTAAGATGTATCAGAACTTGAGAACTAATTATCGATGGAGTTGGATGAAGAAAGATATAACAGAGTTTGTTTCTAAATGTCTGATATGCCAACAAGTGAATGCTAAACGTCAGAAACTGGCAGGACTACTTCAACCCTTGCTAGTAGCAGAGTGGAAATGGGAATATATTACTATGGATTTCATGGTTGATCTACCTAAAATAAGATCCCAACATGATGCTATTTGGGTTATCGTTGATAGATTAACCAATTTTGCTCATTTTCTGGCTATCAGAGTAAATGACCCTCTCGACAAGGTGGCCAGACTCTATATCAAGGAGATTGTGAGATAGCATGGAATTCCACTCACAATCATCTCTGATCGAGATCCCTGTTTTTCTTCAAAATTTTGGACCAGTCTACAGAATGCTATAGGGACCAAGCTATCCTTTAGTATGGCTTTCCATCCTCAAATAGATGGTCAATCAGAACAGATAATTCAAACTCTATAAGATATGCTACGAGCCTATGTCATTGAGTTGCGAGGTAATTGGGACAATCATTTACCTTTGATTGAGTTCACATATAACAAAAGTTATCAGTCTAGCATTCAAATGGCACCCTATGAGGCTTTACACGGAGGACCCTGCAGATCACCTATTTTTTGGGAAGAAGTTAGAGAATGAAAACTAGTTGGACCTCAATAGTGGAAGAAACTACAAAGAAAGTGAAATTGATCAAGAAACATCTTTTGACAGCTCAAAATAGGAAGAAAAGTTATGCCGACAATCGAAGAAGAGATTTAGAATTTGAAGTAGGCAACCATGTATGTCTGAAAATCTCACCAATTAAAGGGATTATGAGTTTGGGAAAAAAGAAAAACTCAGTTCTCGATTTATTGGACTTTTTGAGATATTAGATAGAGTAGGAGTTGTCGCCTACTGTTTAGCATTGCTACCTGAGTTAGCCAACATACACAATGTCTTCCATATTTTGATGTTGAAGAAATATCACCCAGATCCATCGCATGTACTCTGATATGAACCCCTTGTACTTCAGGATAACCCATCCTATATTGAGCTTCCTGTGAAGATAGTGGACCGTAAAGAAAGGATATTACGGTATAAGGTAATCTTAATAAAGGTAGTATGGCAGCACCATTCGACTGAAAAAGCCACATGGGAGCTAGAAGAGGAAATGAAGGCTAAATACTCACATCTGTTTATGACTATTGGTAAGTCCAATTTGGAGGATTAAATTTTTTTTAAGGGGCGAGGATGTGATAGCTTGAAAATAGCTCCAAATTAATTTCTTATATTTGATATATTTAATTTAGTTTTATATGTATTTGAAAATATATAAAAATAGTTAAGGACATAATTTAGAGTCAAATGGAAAAAGGATGGATAAGGATGAAAGAGCTAGAATAAGCATGAAGAGGTATGGAAAAGGTGGGAACCTTTTAATTAAACTGACATGTGAAAAGTGATAACCTTTTAAATAAAGTGGCATGTGAAAAGACCTTTTAGATAAAACCATATGTAAAGAGTGATTACCTTTTAAGTGAAGTGACATGATAAAAGGTGACAACTTTTAGATAAAACAGTATGACGGAATGGTGGCAACCTTTCCTTCATGGCTTTCCACTCCTATAAATAGGGGATAAGAGAAGGGAGGAAGAGACATTCTGGATATGAGAAAAATAGTGAAAAACATAGAGGTGAAGAAAGAAGAGGGAGTACCAAGTGTGTGATATTTGAAAGTATTTTGAGGTTTTAGATAAAAATCTTGAGAGAACTCTGCTAAATTTACGAGAGCAGAGAAAGAGGAAGAGAAGAAGAATAAGGATCACGATTAAAAAAAAGTTATAAATCGTTAGAAAGGTAAGTCTTTTCTTAAGTTTTAAAGTTCAGTTTCTATTTGATTTTTGGGATTAGTTTTTGAGTATTGTGTTGGATATTTTTTAGTCAAAAAAAGTGATCAAAAATCATCTTGAAACTCTGCCAAATGTTTTAGAGGAAAAAGTCATAAATAAGTCAGAAATCTGCTGGAATTAAGACTACGACTAATGAGGACCTAAGATAAGTGGATATTATGGATTCATATCCTATGTAGTTTTGAAATATTTTGCGTATTTTCAATATAAAAATGTGCACTTGTTTTATTTTCTTCCGTATTTGCTAAGCATTTGTTAAAGTTTTACTTCGATATAAGTATTATTTCGCTTTTTATTTTCAAAATGTGATTTTGATATGTATGCATCACTCCTTTTGGAAAGAAGTTATTCTGAAAGAACCTGTATTATGTTAGGCTTCAATCTGGTCGTACATAACCATTCCGTGTTCAGGTGTATTGGTGAAGTGATAAGTGTGTACCCATACATAATCGTTCCGTGTTCGAGTGTATAGGAAAACAGTCTGATATGCTTGCCCTAACCATTCTGTGTTCGGGGGGTAGCAATATTTCAAGGTACTCATGTATGTTGTTCCGTGTTCGAGTATAAGGGAAACCAATGAAAAGTATCTATGCCTACGCATAATATATAGTAACTGATTGATCCTCCATAATAGTGATGAAGTATACAACGTGAATCTATTTTCTGATTTGTGCCTTCGTCTTCTTATTCGTATCTGTTTTTAAAAGATTATATGATATATGTTCTATTATGTGTAAAAAAATTATATATTATATGTACTATGTTGTGATTTCAGAATATTGCTTATTGAGATATTTTATCTCATCCCTTTATTACCCTCCAGATACTGAAGATGCCGTTGTAGAGTGAGCGATGATACAGATGAAATTTCTGAAGTCTAGACTCTTATATTGTGGTTACTATTTCATACTTTTGTTTAGTAATGTAAGTAAGAAAATTTAGAGACTTGTACATATTTATGTTTTATATTTAAAGGATGTAACACTTCTGTGACTCTTTTATTATTAATAAAGTTAAGTTATTTTACTTTACTCGAGTTTATATGATTTATGGAAGAATGCTCCAGTCATTACCCTATAAGATGGGCTGTGGTCTGTGACATTAAAAGATTGAAATATGAGACTTTGATTTCAAGAGCATGAATGAAACGTTATTTAATAATTCAATTTAATTTTTTAAGATCAATGCCATAGTTAATTCATTTAGGAGCTCAAATTTTCCCTTTACTTTTTTATACTTTTTCTCCTGTGATTCAGGCTTTCACTTTAGCATTAGTGCTTAAAACAAGTTAAGCTCTGTGATTTTTTTTTCAGTCTCGGAGTCTATCAGAGCCCTTACTAAGGGTTTCTAATTTGAGAAAGAAATAGAGAAACAAGAGAAAAATAATGAAGAAAAAAAGAGAAATTTTTAGGTAAAATTGTTTTATTTATTTAATGGATTACATTTATAGAAATTGAGTCTATTTATAAGTTAATATTATTAAAGATGAATAACGCTAGAAGGGGACATCGCCTGATCATTTAGGTTGTAGCAGTGGTTGTAGTAACAGTTAGTATTAACCAACTCTAACCCTAATCGGTTTAAGTAATTTGACTATTATACACTCTATGACAACTTCTTGACAATACCTTCCCCTTAAGCATCAACTTTATCCTTAAGGTTGAGATATTAAAACTTTTTCTTCTAATGTTTCTTCAGTAAAAATCTCCCCCAAGGCTATTAGTTTTTGCTTGAGCAATGATGTTATGAAAAATGCCGATCTCTATATTTGTAACAAGTAGTTATTGTTCTTTTAGATTTTTTCTCTTTTCTCGTGGCTTGGGA
Organism: Carica papaya; assembly: GCF_000150535.2. Next base: position 2,035,253 of record NW_019014651.1, on the reverse strand, counting down.
AGGTTGTTCATAATTTCTTGATCTAGATCCTTACAAATTTAGGACAACTTTACCCGAGAAATATAAATTTTAAGATATTTCCATTATAGGGTTTGGTTGAGCAAGGATGTATTAAGTAGCCTAACTATTGGCTGTAGTTCTGGTTTGACTCTGCTGATGAAATTGGAAATAAAAAATCTCTTAGAAAGAGTGAGATTATTGGCATTCATTAATGCACACAAAATGTTAAAACGATCTTTGATATTCTAAAACAGTTCTGGTATGTGTGAGCTTGTTAAATTCTTTAATAAAATCTTTCTATAAGACACCTCCAAATCTTTGACAGAGTTCCTCTATGAAAAAATTCTAGTTAAGTTCTTCAAAACCATCATTGGTACCAAACATCCTCTACATCACCCAAAAAGAATGAAACCACCTCCATTTTTTGTTTCTACAGTGTTCCATTCACCAAAAAATATTTATTACATCTCTGGATCTAAGAGTGACCCTCAAAAAGTAAAAATTCCACCATGGGCAAGCAAGGCAAGTTGGACAATTGACCAGAAGGGTAGACAGGGTCTCTTTGAACTGGATTAGTTCAGTTCACTTATATTTTTCATGAACTAGTCAAAATGGTTTTAGGGTTATTTTTTAATCCCTTAAACCCATTTTCTCATCTCTTCTTCCTTGTGCTCAAAGGGAGTCAGTAGGACCCCTCGCAGCCCGTTCGGTATGATTGCAGTTTGGGTTGCTGAGCTTGCCATCTCTGATCATGACTCCCATCACGCAAAATCTCCACTACAAACTCGAATTGTCGCCAATTACTTTCTCTGGATCTCACAAGCTTTGGCCACGAGGTTAGAAAGCTGTTAGTCCAACTTTTTCGCCGTTGGCTCTGCCTGTTATGCCACGACCACCATTGATGGGTGTCAAATCCACAAAAATAAATTCTTATTCAAATAAAAAAATAATATTATAGTAGAATGAATATGATCGAATTCTTAGGGAATTGAAGACTACTCTCTTTTATGGCTAATGATCAAACAAATTTGGAGGTTTTTATTTCGACAAAGGATTAAAATGAATTAACAAAGCTTAAAACAAAAAGGCACAGAATATTATCAACAAGTAATTAAAGTAACAAAAAGTTAAGATTGATTTCCAGTTAAAGAAATATTTTTTATTCCAGTTATAAGATTGATCATGGTTGCAATGACTGTTTTTCTCAACCTTCAATATACCAATTCTAGTTTTCGAAGATGCTTTTAATAACCATTCTTTCGTTAATCCTAGATTAATCAAGAGATGCTTGTTAGTTAATCCTTGTAATGAACAACCTCAAACACGTTCCTAGAATTTAGTTCACTAACAGCATTAAAAGTTGAAAAGACCTGGTTCTAATCAATGAATTCAACCGCATAATTCATTCAAACTAGATTATACATCCTTCTTAGTATGAAACTAACCATTAATCATCAAACACCCTAAATAATTATGTATTTAGGAATTTTAATGGTAGAATGCTGCTATGTTGCGCACTCAACAGACCTTGTTAAATGATTAAACAAGCGTTTTTCTACAAGATCGGTGCTGATACCAACTTCTCCTTAAGCTCATCAATTGCTTTTCTACATGATGCATCAATTTTAAAGGTTACTAATTTTTGCAGCAGCCTACATAGAGGCTGGGTGATCTTGAAAAATTCTTTGATAAATCTCTTATAGAACCCACATGCCAAAGGAAGGATCGCACTTCTCACACACTAGTGGAGTAGGGTAGTGATTTGAACATATCTATTTTTGCCTTATCTACCTCAATCCCCTTTGACGATACCAAATGTCCCAATATCAGCCTTTGATGAACCATAAAATGACATTTTTTGCAGTTCGGGACCAGGTTAGATTCAAGACATCATCTCAACACTTTTGTGAGATTAACGAGACATTCAATAAAGAAATCTCCATAAATGGGGAAGTCATCCATGAAGACTTCTATTATGTGCTACACAAAGTCAGAAATGATGTTGACCATACATCTATGAAATATAGCTAGGACATTATAAAGCTCGAAAGGCATTCTTCTATAAACAAATATACCAAAAGGACATGTGAAAGTGGTCTTTTCTTGGTCTTTAATCGCAACTGGGATCTGATAAAAACTTGAATATCTGTCCAGACAGCAATAATGTGTTCTTCTGGCTAGACTTTCTAACATCTATATAGACCCTCCATCCATTTTGTACCATGGTTAATACTTTCTCGTCGTCTTGGTTTTCTACCATTGTTATAACCACTTACACTGGGCTTACCAATTTGTTGTCTGAGATTGAGTAGATGACTCTAATGCCCTAGAACTTCAAAACCTCCTTTTTCACAACCTCTATCATTGGTGGGTTTAGATGCCTTTGTGCTTGCCTACTGGGCTTGCTATCTTCTCTTATCAGAATTATGTGCATGCAAGTAAAGTGTGATATCTCCTTAATATCTGCTATAGTCCATCCAACTGCTTCCTGGTATTTCTAGGGCACTCTGATTAGTCTTTCTTTTTCTATCTTTCTTAACTTATTCGAGATTATCATTGGGAGAATTTTTCCTTCTCACAAGAACATGTATTTCAGGTGTCTAAGCAATGGCTTTAAGTCCAACTTGGGTTCTTGCAAAATAAAAGGTAAGAGTTTCATGTGAGAAATAGGAAGATCTATCTATAGCGCATTACCTTTTTGTAGTTTAAGTGACTCCAGCTTCAACAAAACCTCTTGCAGATTCTTGTTAATAACATACTCTTCCTCCAAAATCTCTAAATTATCAACATTTAATCCATTATAGAGCACAATATTCAACTCATCACCATGGTGTAAATCAAAATATTTTTTATTCAAAGAATCTATGATGTCTATACTGTATACACAGGATAAGTCAGTAGGGTACATCATGGCATCATAAACATTGAATTTAACTACCTCTCTATCAAATTCCATCGTGAATGTACCATCTTGTACGTCTATTTTGGTCTTGACAGCCTTAAGGAATGGTCTACTTAATAAAAGATCTTAGGCGTTTGAAGATCTATCATCCTCTATGTCTAGTACATAGAAGTCAGTTAGAAAAATAAGGTTGTCTACCTGAACAAGTATATCTTCCAAAACTTCCTTGAGGTAAATAACTAACATGTCAGCCAATTGGATAATGATGCCAATTTTCTTCAACGGTCCAGGGTCTAACTTCAAGTAGATAGACAATGGTATTATGTTTATGGAAGCCCCTAGGTCACACATGGCCTTTCTTATGCCTAAGGCACTTATTTTGTATGAGATAATGAACATATTTTGGTCTTTGCATTTGGGAGAGAGCTTCTTTTGTATGATGGCCAAGACATTCTTCTCCATATTAACTCTTTTGTTGAAACTCAACTTTCTTTTGTTAGTACATAACTCCTTCAGAAACTTGGCATAACAAGGTATCTATTTAATCACCTCAAGTAGGGGGACGTTTACCTCAACCTTGCGAAAAGTCTCTAGAATTTTTTTGTCTTCCTTCTCCATCTTTATTTTGGAAAATCTTTCCAAAAAAGGTGGTTTGATTGTGAATGTTGCCGGCTGATCAGAGTCTTGTTTTGTTTGGCAGGTGTTGTAATCATCAATCGCTTCGAGTGGCTTGCCCAAGGCTTATGGTTCAAAGCTTTTGTGTAAGTCTTGCCCAACACTTACCCGATGAGGATTTTCCTGTAGTTCTTTACCATTCTGTAATGTGACTACACTCACATTTGGTCTTGGGTTTACTTCTGTCTGAGAGAGTAGTTTACCTTAGGACTTCAGTTTGCTCATAGATATCTTTAGTTGGCTTATTTGGGTCTCTAGGTTCTGAATGCTAACCCTGGTCTCCTGTTGAAATTTTCTGGGTATTAATTGTAAGGGATTTTATTATTTCCTCAAGAGACATAACTTGCTTCGAGAGTGCCGATTGTTGTTGTGGTGGCTGCCTTGTCTGATACTACTGAAAGTTTTGCTACCTCAGTCCATAGCTGAAGTTTGGATGGTCTTTCCATATGGGATTGTATGTGTTAGAATATGGGTTGTATCTCTTCTGTGGCTGGTTTTAGAATCCTCTCACTGTATTAATGTGTTATTGGTCGTCCTCTTAGAGTGTGGGACATATATATGTTGGGTGTCCCGAGTTTGTATAGATTCCATAAACTCTTACTCATGGGGTGTTCCCTGTAACCATGTTTTACACCATATGGGTTAGTTCAAGAATCTAAGACTTAAGGGAGGAGATACTTACCTCGTTCACCTCCTCAAGGTATCCTGTGTTGCTTGAATTGTTGTGAGGTGGTTACTATAGTCAATATTAACTCCCTGACCTTTCGTCATGTCTTGTTCACTATGGAACCATCGCTGGCCGCGTCTAGCATTCTCTTTTCCAAGAGAAGCAGTCCCTTACAAAAGTAGTAGATGAGTGACTACTCTGATATGTCATGTTACAGATAGCTTACACACAGTCTCTTGAATCTCTCCTAGTAATTATGAAGGCTTTTAGTATCTTTTTACTTAATCCTGCATATCTCTCTTCTTTTTCCTATAGCATGGGAAGTAGAGAAAAACTTGTTTAAAAATTACGTTACAATCTCAGCCCAAGTTGTGATCTAACTGGGAGCTAAGTAGAACAGCCAATCCTTGGCTACATCATCCAATGAGAAAGGAAACACTCTTAGCTTAATCTATTCTTTAAATACTCTTTATGGCTTCATACTTGAACACACCACATGGAATTCCTTAAGGTACTTATATGGGTTCTCATTCTCCACTACTACAATTTTATCAGTTGGTCATAAGGGAAAAGTAATTTTCAGCATTCTAAGGATTGGACCTTATTTACCACTACTGTAATTCTATATTATTAGTTGAATAAGAATTTATTTTTTAATGGATTCAGCCACCATCATATTATCTAAAAATATAGGAGGAGCTAAACTGCCAAACAGGCCTTGATTGATATTGCCCTCAAGTTTTTCTGCGTCAGGAGGAATGTCTTGACTAAAGCTTACTAGTGTTAACATCAATCCCCATCTTCAAAAATAGACGACATTTGAGATCCAAAAGGAAATATAACTAACGAAATAAAGAAAGAAGAAATGTCAAAATATAAACATCTTCTCATGTTAAATTTATGTTTTGAAACTAGTAAAATGGATCGCTTATTGGATGGGAAAATCAAATTTATTTAGTATTACCCCTAGAAAGAAGTTCGGTATTTCCACTTCCTAGTTGACTTGCTAGTGAATACGTACTCTTTCTCCCTTGTGATGATCTTGGTTGTGGATATAATGGGATTTCAAGCTGCAAGGTTGAAATGTTATTTAGTAGACCATGTGATGATGATGATGATCCCTGTTACAGCACCACAAGAGTTTCCTATATTCGTTCTAGTAATGGTCCGTATATCAACAACACATTATCATCCTATGTGTCCAGTGATGGTTCGCATTGCAGTGCTACATTATTATTTCAAAAATTATATTAGGGTCTAGGTTAAAACATCGGTACATTATTCTGTACCCAATTCAATGACGATCAAGGATACATAAGCTAATTGTTATTCTATAACCCATATGATGATCCAACTTGCACCCTTGAAGCATTGTTTTAAACATTATTTAATGAGGAACCTATCTGCAACAATGACTTATCGTTATGTAGTATGAAATTATCATTTACTTTGGATTGCAACATTGGAATCTCAGTTTTTAGCCATCTGAATGGAGATTCTAGTTGGAGCAATGAGATATTATTTTGCATGTTTCCTGATGATCAAGATTGCAACATTGAAATATTATTCTACAGGTTTAGTGAGGATGGTGATCCAGGTAGCAGTATTGGATTGTTTCTCTACATAGCTAGTGATGGTGACCTTGGTTGTGGTAATGAATTATTATTCTACAACCATGGTCACATAGATCTGGCTTGTAGCTTCAAATAATTATTCTACTATCGCTGAGATGATGATCCAAACTATAGAAATGAAGTGTTATTTTGTGTCACTTTTGAAGAGATCTAGATTGCAACAATAAACTATTTTTCCTCATTGCCAGTGATGGTCCAGAAAGCTTGATTAGGTGCCCAGCAGTAAGGATGTCAAGGTACATTTTGACTCAGAATTGCGTTGGTGTTGAACTATTTTCTACTTCTTTAGAAACTACAACTTAGAGTTGTGCTAAATATGCTCTTAATTACAAATCCACTATATTTCTAAAGCAAATAATAGTTATTTGATTTTTCAAAAAAAAAAATAGAGATTGTAAAAAAGGGTTATAGTATGAAACCTGAAAGTGACTAGCAACTTGGCATTGAATCAACTTAAGAACATCCATGAAATTTAGTATTGAGTTTGGACGAGCTTTTGCACCTAGAAAACAAAGGATATCATTATATATACTATATACATACATGTATTGAAAATAAAGTAATAACTTTTTATGAGGAGCGAGAAATCACCTTTGTCACTTAAAGCATTGACAGTAGCTGTAAACTCAAGATGTAGGTCTATATTCCAAACCATACATTGTTTCTTAGCATAGTTCTCATCCTTATCCTCCTCACCATCTTCCCTAATCGTATTACTACTAATATTCTCATAGGCAAATTTCATCCTTCTTACTTTGGAATTTTCATTTCCAGCCCCAATATTTGGTTCCCTTCTATTTGACACTAGAGTACTTTGGCCATCTTGAGACATCCCTAATGGGTTCATCTCAGCTTAATTTTTCTCAAGTCTATCACCATTCTCTCCTTGATCCATTGTTTTCTTCTTCTCTGAGCTTTGATCCTTATTTTCTAGATGAACACAACTAATTAGTCTGACATCAGATTTGATTCCATCTGATCTCTTTTTTCTTGATCGCGTGTTTCCACGTCTCCAACATTCTCTGATGAAATGGGTTTCTCAAAACATAAGCGTGCACTACCTGGCAAGGCTTTGAGGGAAACATTGGTTTTGTTCTCTGATGCCATCACTATATGATAATGAAAATAAATTAAGAACATCGAAAAATTAAAATGACTTATGAAATTTTGAATCACCTTACGAATAATAGCAATCCCTGTTCTTCTGATTGTGTTCACAAAACAATAATATTCATATCACATCATTCTATGATACCATAATAAGTTTGAAACGATCTGGTTTATGTTAAAATCATGTCCATAGCAATGACTCCTGATTTAGTAGTGGTCACTAAAAGAATGAAAAACAAAAAGAAGAAACTAAATTTGATCAATCTAATGTGACAAATAGAAAAAAGGAAAAATAATTGAAAGATTTTCTTGATGAAATTATATCTTATATATAAATATGAAATCTAATGAAGTTAGATGCATAATATCTTATGTATGTATATACATGTGGGTATGCTTGAGTGTATTGGTTTATGATATAATGTTTATAACTCAAAAGAAATATCAAAATCCATGATTAATGACGGCATATAATTTTAAGCTTCAAGACATATTTAGGATTAAATATATATGTAGACATACAGAAACACGGAACGTGCCAGTGCACGACAAACTAGTGCACCATCCATCTTATGTAATAAGTATTAGGATAATAAAGTATGTGATTAGTCATGTGCTAGTGTTATATCCTACCATGAATCATATTGACTGTCGAGTTAAAATATCATTTTAAATGTACACATAATAATTATATATTATTAAAGCTGAAAGACCATATTAATGATATAATTCTTGTACTAATTAGATATACTCGAACTTTTACTCTAAAATATTAATGATGAATCAGATTTACATTATTAAAATAGAAAAGATGTAACTAATTGTCAGCTTATATAGCATTTTTTATCAGATTATCTTTCCATTCAATTATTTAACGTTATTGTCCGTAATTTACTATTTCTAATAATAATGAACAGTTGAATCTAACCATGTATAAGTGTTTTTATAAGTATATAAAATGACAGATAGATATATATATATATATATATAATATATAAGAAATAATTTTTTTCCTTCATTTAGAAAAATATTAAATGATAATAAAGGACAACAATTTACACGAAAAATCACTATCAAATAAAAAAAAACCAGAAAATATTAAAAAGAAAATGATAGATAAAATGAAACATGTATACATGGACAAACATTTATATGTTCACATACATGTCCCAAAAGCAATTCTAGTTCAACCAAAAAGGAAAAATATAATATATATACTTAAAAAGAAGAAGCTAGATGTATATATATTATACATGTATATATGTTACACTACCAACTCTTCCTTCAATTGTTTTCCTTATATATACGTGCACTGTAATTTTATTTATGCTGCTTAATTAAGCCGTAGAACCATTAAAAATCTGAAGAAAAAAAATAATCTAAAAAATCTCCATTTTTATGCAAGACATTGGTATATATAGATACCTTGCAAGATCTAAACCAATTCATACGCAAACATACACAAATGTAAATAATAAATACATATACATCTAGTGAGAGAATCCAAAAC
>NW_019014651.1:1949197-1982976 GCF_000150535.2 Carica papaya | reverse complement strand
TTTTATGCGTGCAGACGACTCAGATCGCATCGCGATGGACGGCCCAGATTCATTCTTAAATTTAATCGCGATCGGACGGCTCATATTAAATCAGGATGGACGGTTCAGATTAAAAGGGGAAGATTATAAATAATCTCATCCACACCTAACCCCAAACCCTAGCCACCAGAGCCCTCGCCGGAGAAGACAACCCAACCGCTGGGAGAACCGACCGGCGCCACCCGCCGCCGCACTAGAGCACTTTTCAGCCGCCAAACGAGGTAAAATTTCTCCCTTTGGCTTGGATTTCGATGTTGAACCCACCTGTGGTCAAATCAGAGCCAAACCACCAGCCAATTGGCCGAAAAATATCGCCGAAGCCTAGCGGCGCTGTCGCGGGTTTTCTCGATTTTTGCCTCCGATGAGGCCCTTCCCGATTCTCGTTCGATGTAATTTTTACACCACTGTGACCACCGTCCTTTCCTCTATAAGTTGACAGGAGCAAAATGCCAAATCGCGACTCGTGCTGGAAGAGCCACCGCACCCGAGAGCTCCACTGCCGGTAAGTCTCGATTTTCTATATCTTTTTGGCCCACCGAGGGCCCTACGTGTGTTTCCTCGCAGGAATTGGGCTAGTTTGGCTGAATTCGGCCGGAAACGCCCGAAAACAGCCAACTCGAGGTGGATCGCCGCCGTGGGCGGCGGCGCCGACGCCGGAGCACGACGGAGCCGCCGTGCCAGAATTTTGAAATTGGCCGAGGAGGCCTTAGGTCTGATCTGGATTTTTTGAGGACATGTGCAGGTACTAGAAGTGTGTTTCAGTTCCCGAGAAAAAATTCAGGGAATCTAGGAACTGCCCGTAGGCATAGTGAAAAACTGATTTTAGACTTCGAATCAAGTAAGGGTCTCTCACCCTATTTCCTATCATGCCATTAAAGCTTAATAAATGATAAAACTGTATTTTATGAATTAATAGATATGTATAATTAATTAAGACTGCTAATGGGACTCGAATCTGATATATTTTCGATCAGTTGCTGTATTAGTTATTTTACAATTTTAAAGGCATTATGGTGTCTGATCTATTTATTTTATAGTTTTGAATGCATGAATCAATATTTACTTCACTACTGCTTGATTTTGTGAATCCGATGATATGCCTGCATTGTTGGATGCTCGTTACTGGTTTAAATATTCATGATTATGTGAGAAACAGAAAACTAAGAAAAGAATAGAAAATGTATGTGAATTGATAAATGGATAAGTCGACAGCCTCACTAGATATCCGGGGAGATGGTGGACGGACCGGGTCCATAGGGAACCCTACCAGAAATGTTGTCTCTCATACCGGACGGGGTATGGAGACTTTAAATGTTTTGGCGCTCATACCGGACGGGGTATGGGGACGGCCCGCTTCACCCTCATACCGGACGGAGTATTGAGGTTTATGATTTTGGTGCCTATACCGGACGGGGTATGGGAACGGCCCTGGAGTTAAGTTATTAAGGTGAATGGTTCACGTGTAGCGGGGACTCCTATGGATCCCCATGGATACTGGTAGGCTGCTAAAAGAGGAAATTTGTTGCATGATGATTGAAATATTAAAAGTATGACATGTGCTATGTTACAGAGTGCGTATGATTTTATGATATTATAATATTATTGTTTTTATAAGTTATTTTTATGAATCTCACCGAGGTAAGTGGACAGTAAAGAGTTTTATTATTGATAAATGAATTTGTTATAAATTATGCTCCATTGGTCATTTTTATTTTCTACCAACCTTTAGTTTTGTGACAGTGAGATAGTGTGACATCTTTACTGGACTAGTGTAGCTCATTCCTTACTTAACAATTTCAGATCATGAGGACTTGGTTCCCGAACCCGTTCCGCAGGAAGATGGCAAGTAGATTCTTAAAGATTTTATAGTTTTTCTTATAGTATTCATTTCTTGTATTTACTTTAGTTAGCTTATTCTTTCATACGTTTAATACGTTTTGGTTATTGTGCAAAGGATGTTAATCATAATATTTTATTTTGGTTACGCACTTAGAATTTTCATATATACGTTTTCTTTTAATTTCCGGGGCCATTATAATATGACTATAATATCATTGCAGTACAATCGTAATAGTGAATTAACGTATAACAGAGTTATTAAATCTTTTCTTATTAACGATTCAATTGTCCAAATTTTTGTATTAGATAATACATTATTTATGGCCTAAAAAGAAACTTTTGGACTCTTTCTCTATGAAGAAACCTTAATTTAATACATACATGCATGAGGATAAACTCAAAGTGTAAGTCAAACTCTTTCTTAAACGTAATTTAATAATTTCTTATTACTTAGATTATTATTGTTATAAATAAAATAAACAGATTATTGTTTTGTACTACACAAATATTATATAGTTTATCATGCTAACTTTTTAATTAGAAATACTTTAATGTGATAATTTTAATTAAAATAATATTTATAATAAAATAGTTAGTAAAATTTTTAATTAAATAGTTCTTTTCTGTAGCCTATCTTTTTGCTAAACAATTAGTAAAATCTGAGTTGGACGCACTATTATTTTATCAATGAATTATTCATTATCTTATAATTAGGTCTTAATTTTTTCTTTACAATTTAATCTTTAAATTTACAGAATTATTTCAACTCATAATCTTAGTCATATTTTCTTCTCCGTGAAGTTTAAATATTATATATGCAACTAAATATTATATAAAGTTTATTAGATTTTTTAGTTTGATGTATATTACTATATGTAATTACTAGTTAGTATAGTCTTAACACGTATAATTACTAAGTATAGAGTAGTTTAATTGCATCAATTTTAATTCCAGTAGATTTTTTAACTAAACAAGTGGTAGATTTCTAATAAATTTTTTAAAAAATTAAATTATAATTAGTAAACTTTTTAAATTCAGCAAAATTTTTAATCAGATTTACTTTGATTTCCAAAACAAATTACAAAGATAAAAAATGGATTTGATTTATTATTTTGAATTACTATTGCGGGACTCGGCTATATAATGACAGTTATATATATAATGTCGTAACTATTTGAAATTATCAACATAATTAATAAATTAATGTATAATATATCCTATTTGGATAACGAAAAACTCATCTCAAAATTACCAGCCTGGATATATGGAAAATGAACTGATTACTGATGTCGGATAATTTTGTAATGATTTGAATAGAACTGAAGAATACATATATTTGATATACCAATATGTGGTGACTCGTCATTCTCGGATGTTCTTACATATTATATACCACCCAATGTTGATTACTGGCCAGCCATGCAAAAACAAGTGTACGTACGTGAAATCTCATGCGTCAATAATTAAATCCTAAGTTTAGAAACCTTGAAACCCTTTAAAAGCGTCCCTTGCATCATCTTGCTTCCTCACCCAGCCACAGATCCTCCATTTCTTTAGATATAAATATATATATTTAATTTCTCTCCGATCGGAGTTGTTTAATCTCTTAATTTTCCCCAAGAAGGGGAGGGTTATTCGTCGGAGAGAAAGGTAATTCTGGTTAAAAAGATTCAACAAAAATGATCGGTAAGGTAGTGGTTTCGGGGATTTCTATTCTTCTAGTTGTGGGAATCGCCATTGGTGTCATTGCCGCAGTTCATAACAAGGGTGGTAAGGAAGAAAACCTCACGGCTCAGGCCAAGGCGGTGAGGGCTATATGCGAGCCAACTACTTACAAAGATGTTTGCACCAACAGCTTGCAAAATGCTACTAGTACCGAGCCAAAGGAGCTTATTAAGACCATTGCCATGGTGACTAAGCAGGCTTTGATACAAGCTCACAAGTTCACTGAAGATGAACTCGTGAAGAACCATGCAGAAGATGTTAAAAAGAAGGAACTTGAGTATTGTAAAAAGATGCTCAACTTCTCTTTGGAAGATATACAGGAATTTGTAGATGAGTTTGATTCCTCTGACTTCAAAAACTTGAGCGATAAATTTGACGATATCTGGCAATTGATGACCAACGTCTGGGTTTACCAGGAAAGTTGTTTGGAAGAAATTATGGAGGAAGATCTCAAGAAATCCATTGAAGATGGTACAAGTGATGCAAAAAAGATGACTAGCAATACTCTAGACATCGTTGCTGACTTAAACAAAATCCTCTCTAGCTTTGGTCTCAACTTCAATCTTACAACAAATTTGTCTGATCATCCCCCCTCACGCCGTCTTCTTGATGTTGGTGAGCCAAATGAGTTCCCAAGATGGGTATCAGCTGGAGACCGTAGGCTTCTTGCTGGCCGTGGAGGTATTAGGCCAGACGCTGTCGTGGCTCAGGATGGCAGCGGGCAATTTAGGACTATTAAAGCAGCTCTTGCCGCTTATAATCCCCCTAAGAACGTCAAAACCAGAAAAAGATACATTGTTTACATTAAGGCTGGAGTTTATCGCGAGTCTGTTACCATCGAAAAGAATCAGTACAATGTGTTCTTTTATGGTGATGGTGCAGGCAAGACCATTGTTACTAATAACAAACATGTCTTTGGCACCAACCTTCGTACATCAGAAACCGGCACAGTTAGTAAGTTGAAAGCATATTCCAACTTTATTTTTTTATTAAAAATACTCTTCGTTTTACTCGATTATAAATATTTTACATAAATGGTGCAGCGGTATATGGAAGAGGGTTCTTGGCGAAGCACATGTCATTTGAAAACACTGCAGGACCAAGTGGGCACCAGGCGGTGGCTCTCTTGATCCAAGCTGATCTAGCAGTGGTCTATGATTGCAGAATCGACGGGTATCAAGATACTTTGTACTATAACTCAGGCAGACAATTCTTCCGCAACTGTATCATCTCTGGCACTGTTGATTTCATCTTTGGAATGGGAGCGGCTGTGATCCAGAACTCATTGATTATCGTGAGAAGAGGAAACGATGGGCAAAAAAATACAGTGACTGCTGATGGAAACTCGAAGGGAAAGAACGCACACATCGGGCTCATCATCCAAAATTGCAAGATCGTGCCAGAGTTGAGGCTTGCGCGAGACGCAAAAATGAAGTCTTACCTTGGTAGGCCGTGGAAGCAATATGCCACCACCATTGTAAGAGAGACAGAACTAGGTGGGTTCATTGACCCAGAGGGGTGGATGCCTTGGCAAGGTAGCAGTTATGAGAACACTTGCTTCTATGCCGAGTACAACAACAGAGGACCTGCTGCAAGAACCAACTTGAGAGTGAGGTGGAAGGGGTTCAAGGTTATTACGAACCCAGTTGAGGCTAGGTTGTACAGTGTTGGACCTTGGATTCAAGGATACAGATGGCTGAGGGGCACCCGGGTGCCATTCAACCTGTAAGAGTATGAGGGATAGAAGCATGACCAGCCTGTTGGAGAAGGAGAAATTAAGCCTATGTTAGCAGAGGTGTACTTCTTTTACTGTACCTTTTATTGGAAGGGGGTCGCTTCCCTTTCCACTTCCTCCTATTCATGTGGAATAATCATTCATTCTTAATTTTTTCCTTTAATTTGTTTAATTCGATAAAACTATGGCGCTAATTCACTATTTGTTAATCATTTTCACGCTAATATGATATCTATTATATTTAAATTTCAATATCGTAATATTTATTATATGCACTCTTGTTATAGTCTATCAAAATATATTTGCATACACACACATAAAAAAAAAAGAAAATCAATATTTATGGACTAAAATTTATTTATTATTAATATATTAATTAATTAATTATTAAATTAAATATTACACGTCAATTATCAATCGTTCATAATATTTAATTATTTAAAAATTTATTAAAAACTTAATTTTTTTTTAAAAAAAATTTGGTATCAAATCTTTTCACCATCAAATTATCAAATCTAATTTATGAAAATTATTGAATTATATAAATTTTTTAAAAAATAAATTTAAACAAATTAAATACAATATTATAAGACTAACACAATATCAAAAAGTATTAAAAAAAAAAAGATATTTTGTACATTACCTTGGCCTGTTTTGAGTCATTGGTACAAAATTTGACTATATATAATTATTATATGATAGTAGCTTGCATTATTTTGATAATGATTTGTTACTATATTGGTGTTAAAAGTGGATAGAAAAGAAATGATAACAAAATGGTATAAATAATAGTTAAAATAATAATAAATATAGTGTGTAAGAAAATGTAAATAATTAAGAGTATATTTTTATAAAGGCAAACATGACATATAGTTGAAAAATAAAAAAGTTATTTAAATGCATAACAAATAATAGTTTTGAAATAGAAATTGAATAAATGATTGTGATTGTAAACTTATGATGAAATTAATATGATATATTGGATTTTGATACATAATTTTGTATTAATATTAGGTGAACATGAGAATGTAGAATGGAGCATTTTCTTGGAATAACTTAATTCATGTAACTGAAGCAGTTTCAATCTGTGTCTGCAATTTCACTCGCAAATCCTCGCTATCAAAGACCGTTTCTTCTCTCTGCTTCAGCCAACGATTCTCTTTCAATTATTCGGTGTTCCTCTAGTGGTGCGTTCTTCCTCTTCCGAGTTAACTTCATGATACGATAAAGTTAGATGATCGTTTCGTTCTTGGAGTCTGATTGTAGGTTTTTGAAACCCTAGCTTCCAGGCATAGTTGGCGTAGTCAATTGACTGGTTTTTGACTGATAATTTTGTAGTTAGAAGTTTGGTTACAGTGGTTTTACCGAATGAAAATTAGGTCAGTTATTTCAAGAACTGTGCGTGAAGGAAAAATAGAATAAATAAAACTGTCATTTTCTCTTTAAGATGAGTAGTTTTGAGCACTCCTATATGATCGGGATTTTTTCTTTTTTCTTTTTCCCAATATGTTGAAGAGAAAGAGGCCTTACTTCTATTCCTGTAATTCTGTAACGCCAAAGCTTTATCTGATGACCTTGTTAAGATTATGAAATTTTTTTATTGTACATGACTCTTAGAACATTTAATGGCAGAAACGCAACCTTACTTTATCCGAGGACCTTATTAAGATCATGGAACAGAGACTATCAGCTATTGAGGACAGGAGTGCTCTTCTAGAAAATCATAAGGTAATCAAGGATTCCTCTCTATACGACAATATTTTTTCCGATTGAATAATGCCCGTAATAGAGATTTTGATATCTGAATTGTGGTGTTGGCTGAAGACAGCCAGAGGCCTCACCAGCAGAGTATTCAAGAGCTAATAAAGAGTTATGGAAGTTGAGGGATTCCATGGACCTTATAAATGAGCTAAGGAACAAACAAAAGGTAATGAATTGCTTTGGCTCTATGATAAGCCTCTATTTGATGAATATGCTCCAGTGCCGAAATTACTCAAATTTGATATGGCTGACTCCAGCATGTGTTGTTTTACTATCTTAATACTATATACAAGTGATGTAGCCCAAATAATTAAAAAATTCAAGGGAGGATTTGTAGTTTATGTGTGTGCATTTACACTTGTAACTCTGAGCCTTTCTTGTCCGTTGTTCACCTGGGTGTTTGTTATTATCAATTCAAGTATATAAGTAGTTATTTAGCTATATAGAGTTTTTGGATAATTGGGTTTGATGTTTATGTTGGTTCTGCATTCAGAAAATCTAGGCTTTTATAGGTACGCTGTGAGAAAGTAATTCAGTCAAATTTGGTTACTGAAATGATTCCATTTGGTGTTAAGGTCTTCAAGTGGTTTACTCATGGGCCAAGAAGGTTTTTGGTCAGAGTTAAGCACTCTGAAATTGTGTTCTAGACTATTGAACTGTGTTCTAGCTTCTTTGTAAGTTATTCTTATCATCTGTCAGTTATTTCTCTACTTTCCTATTTTTCTACGAAAAGTCCTTTACTTTCCTGTAAGACATAAGTGCTGTTCTGAAATTCAGAAACTATTGTGCAGTATTTTCAGATAATTTTCGAATATTTCTTGCTCGAGGAGAGTGTTAGGTTCTCTCTTAATGAGCCTAGATTTTACAGTTAAAATAGGTCAGAGAGGTAGAGCATCGCGCAGAAGCATATTTTTCTTTTGTCAAAAATATAGTTGTTGAATCGGGATACAAACTATGAATTGGAATGCCAATTTTTTAAGTCGAGAATCATGAATAAAAATGAACTCTAAGACTTAAAACATAGTTAACAGATCATAATTTACTGCCACATATATATTATTCAAATAAACAGTATTTAAAAGTTAAATATAGTAAGAAATTTAAAATTATATATTGTTAGTATTGTAAAGAACCAAAAAGGTGCATATTTTTAAATTAAATGGTCTAAATATGTTTGAAGCTTTGAAGAACTAGGGAAGTAGAGGGAAATGAAATGTCTTTTCTTTTTTCTTAAAAGAAATGTCAAAAATAAAAGAAATTATTTTCATTTTTTCCACATTTCATGTCAAAAGCCATCTCAAAAACTAGAAAACTATTTTTTTTTTTTTCAATTTCTAGATCCAGCTTACAGTAAGTTAAATTGAATTTTACCAACCAGTCTTTAACTAGAATAAATTGAATCAAACAATTCAATTCTGGTTCGTTCAATGAAATATTTCTTTTTGTCTTTTATACTTGATATTTTGTGATTCAACCATACAATTTAAATTATTCTGATTTTGAATCCAATGGTCTTATTTGAATTCGTGCAATTCTAATTGAAACCTATAACCAGATCTGAGCTAAGGAACATACAAAACTAAATGGAGAAATCTTATGTCCTGATTTTTGGTCGATCTTGGCAAGAGATGGAATTGCATGAGTCTTTTATCTAGATGATGGCTTCAATTTATGAGATATTAAGGATGTATAGAATTGTTCATTGGGTGCTTATAAGTAATTTTTAATATTCTGTTTAAATCTACCTGTTTGGTAAATATAAAGGTCTTTATGAGGTGCTTAGAAGTTACTTTAAGCAAGAAAGTATTAGGTGTTCTATCCTAACTTCTATAGGCGCGTGTTTTTTCATTCATTTAAGTTACTTATTTCCTTACTTATTCATAATTATTTATTTTTTAAGTTCGTCTAAGACACATTGCTATAAGTAATCTTGATATAAGATAAATTACAATTAATTTATCTACCTAGGGATTTTAGGAACAAGAATATAGACATCATACTTACGATTTTCTAGAAATCACATCTAAAAAATCTTGCATATCACAATTGAGAGTTTGATTGCATCAAACAACTTAAGAAATTTGATGAACTCTAAAAGTATCTCATTAAATAACTGTAGTCTGTCTCAAAAGTGAGATTGCATTGAATATATAATGCTTCTTAGTGACCTTTTCCAAATAAGATTAAACTAAGAAAAGGATTAGAAAATTATATTAGTAACACAAATAGGAAACCTAAAAACTAATAGTGATGGAACCCTAAAGTTACTAAAACTATAATATCACGCTCGTAATGATCCAATAGTTTTTACATTTAGTATTATTTCTAGTCTATATAGGCAATCGAAACCTAATCCATTCTACATCAAATCCTAACATTCCATTGGATGTTGGTATGTATCTTGTACTGATTCTTTTCAAGGTTGTTTATATCTCTGTATGTTTGCTTGTTCTAAGTGATTCTTGTGACTGGTTCGGAAGCAGCTGCTTGATACTTTTTGATTTTCTTTTTTTATTTTTTTTCATGCAGGAGATTCATGAGTTGAAGTCAGTGATAGCTGGATGCTCTAATGACAAATACTTTCTTGCTATGGCAACTGAGGAGTTAGGTAGGCCATGGAAGAAGAGAATTCGCTGCTGAGGGCATTACTTCCTAAGGATGATGTTGATGAGAGGGACCATACTCTGGAGGTAAGAGCAGGTAAGAAATGTTAAATTAAGGGATAATGTAAAATACCCTCACACTTTTGCATTTATATGAAATTGCACCTTACATTTTTATTATATGAGGATGCACCTCAAACTATTACAACATATAAATCACATCTGTCGATAATTTCTGCTATAATTAACAGAAGTCTAGTTTTTAACAATTAAATTAACAGACTCTAGTTTTTAACAATTAAATTAACACTGCATTAGGTATGAGAGATACTCTCAGAAGATGGTTTGGAAATTTGAAGTGGTAGATGTAATTAAATCTGACTTGAAAGGATATAATGTATATTTTTCATCCATTGCTAGTAGTCCCAATTAATGACATGACTTCTAGTTTGAAATTTTATGTTGTAGACATTACATACAGAGTTTTGCCTTTCTGTTGCTGTGTTTTTGCTTCAATTTCTGGAGCTGGTGTTTATGGGAAGGTAAAATTTGAGAGTTCAGGTTTTCCTACCTCCTATTAAGCTCATAAAATGTGACTTCTAGCTGCAGTTACTAACAATTCTATGTTGGTAGCGAGTACCTCTAACAGAGAAGTCTGGACGTCTTCATACCAGTGCTGTATCTGTTGCCATACTCCAACAGGCTGATGAGGTAGTTGGCATAAAATTGGATATTTTATGAATTTTCGTCTGAGCTACAGTGTAATCATCAGATAGTTGTGTTTAGTCATTAGAGTCAGACAGCAGATGCTCATTTGTACATACAGAGACATTATTTCAATCTTAGGTCTTTATTTTTGTTCTTCCATCATTTATGTTATATTTGGAAATTACATTTAGTTTAACTAGTAGATGATGCAAATTCTACTAGGAAATGATAAACATAGACCATACAATCAATTTTTATCAATTTCTGATTCTTTCTCTTCTGCAACAAGTACTGGACATGGTAGTTCTGTTCTCGAGGAGTAATGAAGGAGAACATATGTTGGAAGTGCTAGTGTCATTCTTTTGGGGATTATGACTAAGTCGATGCATTTCGCATTGACACTGATCGATTTATATGTTGCATCCTTAGCTGCAACCGAGATAGAACAAGAGCTCTCGGTCTGACACATGATAGCTTCTTCAGTTTCGAATAACAATTTTGCTGTCTACAACTGTTATTGTCATTAGAAACTGATTATATGATCTTGAATTTGACTGTGATTACAGCTTGCTGCTCCAGTTGAGCATAAATTGATTGATATCGAGCGATGGTGGCAGCTCATAAGATGGACAATCCATTGCTGCTCGAGTGCATGAACGTAACTTATGATTTCAGTAATTTTATCATTAGATTTCTGTGGTAAATTTAGTTTGCAGAGATAATCAATTCTTAGTCCGTAGTAGATAAAATTTTACAGTAAAATGCCAGGGACATAGAACTTATACTCCAACTCTAAGAAAGTTAGGCTTCCACTTTCTGTTTTATATATTGTCTTACATATTATGGCAATGGTGGCTAGCTACCAAGACCACTGTTTTTTTTAAACAAATTTTTTTTTTTTTTTAAAGTGCTATAGTTAAGGAACTTCAGTTCTCTTTTAACTTTTTACTTCAATTGACTTTCTGATAATAATTTAAAGAAATTCGAAAAAGAAAAATAGTAGTGAAAATGTTTTTTTTTTTTTGCTCCTAATTGGATGTCTAATGCTTATAGAGAAAGGCAAAAATGAAGTAAAAAAGGGTAATTAGATCAAAGCAAAAAGCTTCAAGAGCTTTTGAAATGTTTCTGCTTCATTGGTAAATAGCAGATGGCATGTGAACTTTAAGTGGTTGAGATCTGCAACATTTTCACCTTGATCCACATGGTAATTAAACCACACTCCAACAAGAAGTTTGGTGGGTGAGTTCTGCTTCCTCACAAGACAACAGGCTGTCCTCAACATTATAGGTAGCCTTTTTTAAAATTAAAAGAAACATGAGAAGATAATCTTCAATCCTATTTATTTTATAATCAAATAAAGACACAGAATCTAATAATGGATTTAGAAAAACTTGTTAGTTTTATTTGCATTCAGATATAAAAATATATATATATATATATACCTAATTAAAAAAGAAAGTAAATATTCATTTCCAAGAGATGAATTTGTACCAAAATTTTAAAGCTAAGATTGTCTTGCTAGCAATGAATACTTTAGTTCCTATGCACCATAAAACATGAACCAAAAATAAATAAAGATAGGAAGGTGGGATGGGGCAGATTATGTGAGAATAACATCAAGTCTGAAAGAGTCCATTCTGCAACTTCCTCTTGATCACTCACAAAAATTTCAGTACCCGAATCAATGGATGTCCAGATTCTTCTAGCAGGAGGGGTACCTGGATCCTAAAACAATATAAAAACAATAGAAAGTCAACATTTAGATTTAGTTTTACAACTAAGAAAGAGTAAAATGTTCAAACCTGATAAAAGTGAAGTCTACTGGCTAAACCACCAACATCAAGCTCCCAAGTCCTTGGATCACCAACCCAACCATCCCCTTTTTTGGTTGGGTAGCCATATTCAGCCCATACTGGGTGAGGCAACAACTGAACTATTTCTTGTCCCTGAGGATTGCTGTAAGGATCACAAGTACTTACAGGTTGCTCCAAGTATTTTGCATTTCCAGGAGCACAATAGTAATGATAAGCTCCATAAGGGAAGTTTTTTGTATCATTCCTGAGAATCTTTTTGTTGTCTGGAGTAATATGGTACGGTGGGCAGTTTTGCAATTCTTCTGGGCTGCACCAAGATGTAACATCTGGATTGATGATCATCTCGCTGTATCTGGTTACATCTGTGAGTACATCTCCGTCACAGGGAGCTCCATTGTTCTTCCAACAGCTGCCCATATCTAGCAAGTAGAATTGGCTCTTGGGTCCTCCTCCATGTTTAATATCCAAAGTCAATCTAACTCTGAAATTGGGTGACTCCGGAAGCTGAAGAAACATAACCGACAACCAATAGTAAAAGACAATATTCTACCAAAAACGCAATAGCAGAAAATTTAAAAAAAAAAAAAAAAAAAAAAAAGTTGAGAAAAAAGTACTAACAGTTTTGAGCATTCCCCGCGTCATATAATGGTAACCTCCAGAAAATCCTCTAGTTGCATCAGCTCTAAGGTATAACATCAACCAAGGGTATTTTGCTGAAGTTTTGAGCTTATGCTTAAACACCCAACTCCCAGTTCCAATTTTCTTCTCCCAAATTACTTGATAAAATGAGATATTATCAAACTTATCTCCAATCTTAGCATCCAATTCATAACTTCCATTAAACCATCCTCTCATTGTATCATCACTTAACAACTCTGTTTGCTGATGATTCAAAATGGGTTGATTCATACATCCCTTTCCAAAACAAGGAAACCTACCTGGCCTAAATGGTCCTGTCTTTTTCCCATTTTCTGGGCACAACCCTGATTCTGTATCGTAGTTTCCATTTTTAAGCATAACCATCCAAAAATTCCATGGTCTTGGAAAATCTGGAACTTCACACAAAGAACCAAGGTATAATTCTTTCTTCGCTGCGTATAGGTCTGTGTTGTTCATTGCTGAACCAACACCAGGGAATGGCATACCCACCCCAAGCTTGTTATCTTTTTCCGATACCTTGTGTTTTAACAAGTATTCTGTCATTCAGGAAAAAATTAATACATATAAAATATAAAGAATGAACGAATTAAGAGGTTAAATATTATAAAGTAGTAACCTTTTTTAATTGGGTTTTGCTTAGTCCAGAGATCAAAGCAATCTGCAGCTCTTGGGCTGCCCATACCAGGAGTTTCTTCACCAACTTCATTGCATTGGTTCCAACCTTCAAATGCCACTCTCAACCCATCTCTTTTCATTCCCGGGTCTCCCACAGCTGATATATATGGCATCTCTCGCACACCTTCAGCGCTCAATATTAAAAAATTTATTACTAACACAATCACCATGCATAATTCCTTTTTCTCTATCATCATTGTTCTCCTGCAACAAAGTTGAAGTGTTAGTGAAATTACGATTACGATTAATTTATCTACTTAGGGATTTTAGGAAAGAATATAGGCATCTTGCAAAATGCTTCTTAGTGACATTTTCCAAATAAGATTAAACTAAGAAATATTAATATTTATAGAATTATTAGAAAATAATATGAGTAACATAAATAGGAAAACTAAAAACTAATAATGATGAATACTCAAGTTACTAATAATAAAGATTTCTGTGTATATACACACACGCACAGAGTATAACACCATGACCCCAATTAAGTATGTAATTATATGTAAAAATAATTAAATTGTTGTAAATTAACTAAATTAATTTTTATAATAGAAATAAATTTGAATTATAAATTAAAGGCTTTGGAGGCTTTAATGAAGAAAATTTTAAATTTTAGGGGCCTTAAGTAAATTAAAAGAACCTAAATGAATTGACGTTTCAAAAAAGGGGGCCAAAACATAAATTCTGGAAGTGTTGGACACCTCAGTGACAAACCGCGACAGGCCGTTCGGCCACGCGTGCGTACAAGCGGCGTGATCCGAAAATGAACGGCCATGATTTCACCGTTTAGATGTCGATCCAGCGGTTCTCATACGAGGACCGGATCTTGACGGACAAGGGCCATTCCCGCCTGAACGAACGGTCCATATGAAGACGCAGGATGAACGGTCTATAGCAAGCGAAGTGGACGGCCGAGATGAAAAGACAAGATGACTACCCAGATCGCGGGATCTACCGAGATTTAAAAAGCTTTAAAAGACTAAAGAACCCCGACTAATCCAACGGTTCAGAATCGTTATGAGGAGATCGGACGGCGGGATCTAGAGAGAGGAGAGAAGGAGGGGAAGAGCGAGGCCGGAGAAGAAGAAGGGAAGCGTCGCGGAGGCAGAGGGACAGGGGAAAAGGAGGAGCCGTGACCGAGAGACGAACCTCGACGCCGAGACAGGTAACTTTACCTCTTTCTTCTTTCACCGTGTCTTGGGCGAGCCGAGAGTTGCGTTGCGTATTGGGACCCGATTTTCACGGGTTGAAGTAGTCAGGTTCTGACGGGAAACTCTTTAGAGACCCAGCCCGTGCTGTCGGTGAGTTGCCGGGAACCCGTGACTCCGGTCAAGTTTTTAGTTTTAGTTTTATTTTTATCTTGAATTAATTCATTCGTAGCGTGTGTGTATGGTGATTATAGGGCCTTTCAAATAAATCGGTGTAGATCTTGCATGGTAAATCTCTATAAGTATATCCCGGTATTGTGAGCCTGAGTTTGGAATTTAAACTCCATGCGTGAAAGTGAGATGAGAATCTGAGAAGAACAGAACCCGGACGCATTCGAGGGAGGGGGAAGTGCGGGGAATGAGTTCGGGACGTGATTAATGTGGGTAAAATGTGATCAAAAATAAAGATCACAACAGATTACGAAACACAAATTACGTTAGCACATGAAGTAAAGTGAATTCAAGTCATAAAAATTCATATATAACAATTACGCTAATAATGTAAGAAATCAAAAGAAAGAGTACCTTTAGGATGAAACTTTTTCTTTACTCTCTGCCTAATTTTTGTTTGGAAATAAATAAAATCTGAGAGGGACTAGAGAATAATTTATATACAAAGAAGTTTTAGTTCAAGAGTGAAATAAAAAGAATATTGTAAATTTAGATTGTGGACTTCTAGTTTGATAATGATTCTTCTTATTAAATTTAGTATTTATCCCTTTGAATTAGTAATTTATCATATTTCTATAATAATAAATTAATACTATCAAATTTTATCTTACTGGATAATCTTTTAGATTTTGCAATGGGAGCTTCTTTTTTTTTTTTTTTTATTAATTAATAAAAAAGGGTAAAGGTAAAATATTATCCAGACTATAATTTTTATACCTGTAGAACTTTTCTTGTTACTTTAGAAGTCTACTGACTTAATTAAAGCGCCTGGAAGAATTTGTTTATATTTATCTTTTTTTTTTTTTTGTCTAAATATTTGATCAGTAATATATAAGACGAGAAAAACTGTCCATTCAGTTTTGATTCTATTGAATCAAACCAAAGCAATTTACAAACTGAGGAATTATTAATTTTTATTTTTTAAACAATTAACAACAAATGGAAACTGAATAAATGGTAGTGATTGTAAATTTGTAATGAAATTAATATGATATATTGGACTTTTATACATAATATTTGGTTTATTGATTATTAATTGGATGAAATAAAATTTGTTTTTTGTTTTATTAAATTATTATTATTATTATTATTTTAATTAAACCAACTCCTTTCAAAGAGGAATTTCATTCTTTCATTTCGTATAAAATGGATCCCATATTCGCCGCTTCAATCTGCAGTAACTCGTAATTTAGCTTTGACAGAAACTTTCAAAGAGGAACATGATCATGCAGACTGGAGCGTTCTCTTGGAGTTACTTGATTCGTGTACTGAAGCACTTTCAATCTGTGTCCGCAATTTCACATGCAAATCCTTGCTATCAAAGACCGTTTCTTCTATCTGCTTTAGCCAACAATTCTCTTTCAATTATTCGGCGGTACTCTAGTGGTGCGTTCTTCCTCTTCCTTGTTAACTTCATGATCTGATAAAGTTAGATGATTGTTTCGTTCTTGGAGTCTGATTGTAGGTTTTGGAAACCCTAGCTTCCAGGCATAGTTGTAGTCAATTGACGGGTTTTTAACTGATAATTTTCTAGTTAGAAGTTTGGTTACGGTGGTTTTGCCGAATCAAACTTAGGTCACTTATTTCATTCGGAGTTCACTTCCTTACAACGTCTTGTTCCGTTCTTTCTTTTTCTTTCCCATGGATGTAGTTGACAAAATGAATTATAAACCAAAAGAAAGTCAAGAACTGTACGTAAAGGAAAACTAGAATAAACTGCCAGTTTCTCTTTAAAATGAGTAGTTTTGAGCATTCCTATATGATCGGGATTTTTTCTTTTTTTTTTTCCCCTACATGTTGAAGAGAAAGAGGCCTTACTTCTATTCCTGTAATTCTGTAATGACAAAGCTTTATCTGGTGACCTTGTTTTGATTATGGAATTTTTTGGTTGTACATGAGCCTTTGGAAATTTAAATGGCAGAAACGCAACCTTACTTATCTGAGGACCTTGTTAAGATCATGGAACAGAAACTATCAGCTATTGAGCACAGGAGCACTCTTCTAGAAAATCTCATAAATAAGGTAATTAATGATTCCTCTTTCTATGACAATATTTTTCTGGTTGTATAATGCCCATAATGGATTTTTTGATATCTGAATTGTGGTGTTGGTTGAAGACAGCCAGAGGCCTCGCCAGCAGAGTATTCAAGATCTAATAAAGAGTTGCGGAAGTTGAGGGATTCCATGGACCTTATAAATGAGCTAAGGACCAAGCAAAAGGTAATGAATTGCTTTGGCTCTATGATCAGCTTCTATTTGATGAACACACTCCAGTTCCAAAATTATTCAAATTTGATCTCGCTGAGTCCAGTATGTGCTGTTTTACTATCTTTATATTATATGCAAGTAGAATGGCAAGCATGTCTGGAACAAGGGATATAGCCCAAATAATTAAAAATTCAAGGGAGGACTGGTCTATGCATCTAAAAGATTTGTGGTCCACGAGTGTGCATATACACTTGTAACTCTAAGCCTTTCTTGCCCATTGTTCACCTGGGTGTTTGTTATTATCAGTTCAACTATATAAGTAGCTATTTAGCTGCATAGAGTTGTTGGATAATTGGGTTTGACATTTATGTTGGTTCTTTACTCATAAAATATACTCTTATAGGCACGCTGTTAAAAAGTAATTCAATCAGATTTGCTTACGGAAATTATTCCATTTGGTGTTAGGATCTTCAAGTGATTTACTCATGTGCGAAGAAGGTTTTTGGTCAGAGTTAAGCACTCTGATATTGTGTTCTAAACTATTGAACTGTGTTCTAGTTTCTTTGTCAGTTATTCTCATCATCTGTCAGTTATTTTCTACTTTCCTGTTTCTCTAAGAAAAGTCCTTTACTTTCCTGCAAGACATAAGTGCTGTTCTGAAATTCAGAAACTATTGTGCAGTACTTTCAGACAAATTTTTTAAATTTTCTTGCTCGAGGAGAGTGTCAGATTCTCTCGTAATGAACCCGGATTTTACAGTCAAAATAGGTCAGAGAGCTAGAGCATTGCAGAAGCATATTTTTCTTTTGTCAAAAGTACAATTGTTGAATTGGATACAAACTATGAATTGGAATCCCAATTTTTTAAATCAAGAATCAGGAATCAAAATGAAGACCTAAAACATAGTTAATAAATCATAATTTGCTGCCACATATATATTATACAAATAAACAGTATTTAAAGGTAAGATATTTAAGAAATTTAAAATTATATATTGCTGGTATTGCAGTGAACCAAAAAGGTGCATATTTTTAAATTAAATGGTGTAAATATGTTTGAAGCTTTAGAAAAACTAGGGAAATAGATGAAAATGGAATGTCTTTCCTTTTTTTAGAAAAAAAAAAAGTCAAAAGTAAAAGAAATTGTTTTTATTTTTCCACATTTCATGTCAAAAAGCATCTTAAAAATTAGAAAACTATTTTTTATTTCAATTTCTAGATCCACCTTACAGTCAATTGAATTGAATTTGACCAACGAGTCTTTAACTAGAATCAATCAAATAATTCAATTCTGGTTCGTTCAATGAATTATTTTTTCGTCTTTTATACTTGATTTATTGTGATTCAACCGTACAATTTAAATTGTTTTGATTTTGAATCCAACGTGCAATTCTAACAACAGTTGAAACCTATAACCAGATCTGAGCTAAGGAACATATAAAACTAAATGGAGAAACCTATGTCCTGATTTTTGGTTAATCTTGGCAAGAGATGGAATTGCATCAGTCTTTTATCCAGACGACGACTTCAATTTATGAGATACTAAGTATGTATGGAATTGCTCATTGGGTGCTTATAAGTAATTTTAAATATTCTGTTTCAGTCCACCTGTTTAGCAAATAAAAGGGTGTTTGTGAGGTGCTTAAAAGTAACTTCAAGCAAGAAAAGTATTAAGTGTTCTATCTAACTTTTATGGGTGCTTGTTTTTTCATTCATTTAAGTTACTTATTTGCTTGCTTATACATAATTATTTATTTTTTAAGTATGTGAGTGCTTTAACTTAAAAGACACATTTCTATAAGCAATCTTGATATAATAAATTTATCTACTTAGGAATTTTAGGAACAAGATTATAGACATCTTACATAATGCTTCTTAGTGACCTTTTCTAAATAAGATTAAACTAAGAAATATTAATACTTATAGAATTAGAAAATAATATTAGTAATACAAATAGGAAAACTAAAAACTAATAATGGTGAAATGCTAAAGTTACTACAACTGTAATATCACGCTCGTAATAGTCCAGTAGTTTTTACTTTCAGGATTATAGTTTCTAATCTATATAGGCAATCAAAACCTGATCCATTCTACATCAAATCCTAACATTCCGTTGGATGTTGTTATGTATCTTGTACAGATCCTTTCAAGGTTGTTCATATCTTTGTATTTTTGCTTGTTTTAAGTGATTCTTGTGACTGGCTCAGAAGCAGCTGCTTGATACTTTTTGCTTTTCTTTTCTTTTTCTTTTTTTTTCATGCAGGAGATTCATGGGTTGAAGTCACTGGTAGCTGAATTCCCTAATGACAAAGACATGCTTGCTATGGCAACTGAGGAGTTGGGTGGGGCCATGGAAGAAGAGAAAAGACTGCAGAATTTGTTGCTGAGGGCATTACTTCCTAAGGATGATGCTGATGAGAGGGACTGTATTCTGGAGGTAAGAGCAGGTAAGAAATGTTAAATTAAGGGATAATGTCAAAATACCCTCACGCTTTTGCATTTATATGAAATTGCACCTTTCATTTCTATTATATGAGTATGCACCTCAAACTATTACAACGTATGAATAACATCTGTCGATAATTTCTGTTATAATTTACAGAATTCTCGTTTTTTACAATTAAATTAGCAGAACTCTAGTTTTTTACTAATTAAATTTAAAATATCATTCGAAAGAACAGAATAAACTCATTTCTCTTATTTTTGCTCTTTTTTTTTCCATTTCTACCTTCTCCTTTATCTCTCTTCCTTCTTTAGCTCATGCTAATGTACATATCTTGTTCTTTATTTCAAACTGACAACCACCAACCACCGGCCCCCACCAAAAAAAGAAAAATCTTCTTCAACCTTAACCGAAAGAAACCCATAACAAAGCAGCCCAATAAATCAACATGCAGAAATCATCTTGCTGTGTTCTTTTTTTTCTCCAAAAAGTCAAAGTTTCTTTATCCAATGGCAATCCATGTAAACTTTAATGGTGAAGATAAGGTAGAGACGGTACTCAAACTTAATATCATGGAGCAGATATTTGCTTCCAGCAGAAGTCACAGCAAGCACCATTGTGCAGATGAGAGATCCATCTTTGCATCACTGGGTTTCATGAAAATTTTGACTTTGTTCTTACTAAATAGGAGAAATTTTAAGCTTCTGCTTGAAATTTTTGTAACCGAGTTTGAGGCAGAACAATAAAGTGCTGAAGATAGAGAAATTTGAGGAATAATGATGGCGGTTTAAAGAAAGGGTAACCAAGCTTTTTATAAAAAAAATATGACAATTATTTTTTATTTAAATGATAAAAAAGTAGAATGCTGTTAACTTTAATGGAAATTATTAACAGAAAATGCATTTTAGTTTGATACAATTAAAAATGTGATGTTCAATTTGACATAAATATAAAAGTGCAAGGATATGTTTTGATGTTACCCGTTGAGTTAAATCGCATGGGAAGCAATTGTTTAGGCAGTTAGCCTGCCTCTTAGAAAACGTTTTCCTTCTCTTGAATTTTGATAAAGGTGTTAATCAGGAACTGGAGGCGAAGAGGCTTCTTTGTTTGCAATGGACATATTTAAAATGTAAGTTACCGTGGCATAGTTAGAAGCTGTAGAAGAATTTGTTTTAGCTTATTTCTAGTTTTTGCACCTTGCCATTTGAAAAATTTTAATATGGTTTGAATTACATTAGGTATGAGAGATACTCGCAGAAGATTGGTTGGAAATTTGAAGTCGTAGATGTAACTGAATCTGACTTGAAAGGATATAAAGTATGTCTTTCGTCTGTTGCTAGTTGTCCCAATTAATGACAATGCATCTAGTTTGGAACTTTATGTTGTAGACATTTCATACAGAATCGTGCCTTTCTGTTGCTGTGTTTTTTAAAGTCTCATTCTCCTCGCCAGGAAGCTAGTGCTGCAATTTCCGGACCTGGTGTTTATGGGAAGCTAAAATTTGAAAGTGGAATTCACAGAGTTCAGGTTTTCCTACCTCCTATTAAGCTCACAAAATGTGACTTCTAGCTGCAGTTACTAACAATTCTGCTTTGGTAGCGAGTACCTCTAACAGAGAAGTCTGGACGTATTCATACCAGTGCTGTATCTGTTGCCATACTCCCACAGGCTGATGAGGTAATTGGCTTAAAGTTGGATATTTTATGAATTTTTGTCTGAGCTACAGTGCAATTATCAGATATTTGCATTTAGTCATTAGAGGCTGGCAGCAGATGCTCATTTGTACATACAGGGACATTATTTCAATTTTAGGTCTATATTTTTGTTATTCCATCAGTTATGTTATAGTGGAGTACTGGAAGTAAGATAAACAAATCCTCTGTCACTTAGTCATTTTTGTGATTTCTATAGGTAGATATCCAGTTGAGGAACGAGGATTTGAGGATTGATACTTACAGATCTGGTGGTTCTGGTGGTCAGCATGCAAATACCACAAATAGTGCTGTTAGAATGACACATTTGCCCACTGGGATGACAGTATCCATACAAGATGAAAGATCACAACATATGGTAAAGATACTCCTAAAGCAGTTTAGAATTTCTTGAATCTACATGTTTTCAGGCATAAATTGCCTTTTGTTTCTGTTTACTGGAAGATAATTATTATGATAATTAACGGCTATGCTGCTGCTTTTGGATATTTTTTTCCCTTGGTTGCACTGAGAACTCCTTTGCATATTGAATGATCTAACACCAAAGGTTATTAATGGTCTGATAGTTTATTATTTATGGTATATGCTTATGGCCTGCTCTCTTGTTATTTTGTTATTTTATGTGCTAGTCTGTAAAAATATAAAAATGAAAAATCCTGTTCTCATATTACTTTTTCATGTACAATTGTGCCTATTCTTTTTTTTTTTTTTCTTTTGAAATAAAACTTCTTTGCCTGTTATGTGAATCATTCAGAGATATGAATTCTAGATTGTAAATGCTTTATGATAATGACCTGTTTGGTCAATTCCTGCAACAGTCTTTTACTTTACTAGAATATGCTTGATAAATAGAATTTTATAATAATCCTAATGTTTGAATCATTCAATTCTCCCACTGATTTCTTTTGGCTAAATTTATTAAAAACCCATCGATGAGGAATTCTGGTTAGGAATTCCTAATATTAATTGATTCAAATATGAAAAAGTATGACCTAATATTAAATGTCAAGAATATCGTAGTAATTAAGTAAAGGAAGTCAATATTCTATTAACGTAATTAAAGGAGTTCAGTAACAATTGAAACAAACAGGTATAAGTTGTTATTTTGTCTATTTAACTTGAGATTAGGTGCTGCTTTTGGCACTCTTTTCCATGTTGATACACAACAAGCCAAAAGCATATTGTCTGGTTCCTTTTAATTCACTGATAATATCTGCATTTCTGCTGGGTGTAATTATATGAGACAGTTCTATGTAGTTAAGGGGAATTAATCCTTGTAGTCATTTGTGTTGTCGTGATGTGCATTATTGTTGCATTAATATAAGTGGTGCCCGAGCATTCTATTGTAATATATATGCCTTATTGTCGCATTAATATGAAAGGTAAGCAAGCATTCTATTGCAATATTCATGCCTTATTGGACAGTATTTACCCTTTTGGCTTTTGACCCCTTGATTTTTGTTTCCTGTACGGTTTGGTTCTTCCACAGAACAAGGCCAAAGCTCTGAAAGTGCTGTGTGCAAAGCTATATGAAATGGAAAGGTCTAGAGTTCACATAACCCGATCGAAACTTCGATCAGAGCAGGTATGATGACTTCCATACAAAAATCAGTCTTTCCTTTTTCATTTCATCATTGATGGAGAGCTATTGTCGCCTTAACAGATTGGAAGTGGTGATCGATCTGAACGTATTAGAACATACAATTTTCCTCAAGGACGAGTCACAGACCATCGTATTGGCATCACTCATCACGCCATAGATGATGTTATGCAGGGCGAGGATCTAGATGTCTTTATTGATGCTCTTCTCTTGCAGCATGAAATGGATGCAATTGCATCATTCGCTTCCCAATAGAAAGTCATTTTACGTTTTTTTAAGAACAGGATGCTACTTTGATGTATCACAGGTTGTATGTTAATTATTTGTAATGTTCTATCCGATATATTCTGTCTCTTGGACTGTTTAAAAAAACGTGTCCAGCTTGAGCTGGTTGGAAACGCAGTATGGGGAAGTTACCAAACTGGGTAACTTGTAGACTTGCAGAAGGTAATGCGAGGGGGGTAACTTCTATAGTTGTGCATGTCATTTTTCATCTGCCTAGCAAGGATTTCAAAGCTGACAAGAGGCCGGTGTCAGTGTCAGTGTCAGTGTCAGCTTAGCAGTATTAGTTGCATAATCCAATGGGCCCAAACTCTGATATGGACGTAATATTGATTGTCAAGTGGAGTTAATTTTGAATTGTTATTATCGACAGCCTACCTAGAAGAAAATTATAGAGAATGAATTGACAAAATCATTGTAAGTTGATGCTGAAGTCATCAATTATGATTAGGTAGAGTGATTGGATGTAATTGTCATTTCCTAGCATTTTTGGTTGCTTCAAGTTTGGTTTGGTAGTTAGGGGAGATATTCTTTATTTCTTTTACATATGAAATATGTCCACATGGCTATGCCTATATAGTGGCGATATGTATATGTTATGCCCACAGTGGAAGCTAAAAGATACGATGCAAATCCCTCTGGGTCCATTAGTGTCCGGATTGAAGGAGACAGGTCAGTATATACAAATCTAAAAGCTATACCTTACTGCAGGAAAAATGGAAAAAGAGTGGGTTTGGATTAGTTTTTCAAATTTCACTACCAAGTGCTAAGGCATCCAGTTAGGATAACTATTTTTAATCTTTTTTTTTTTTTTTTTTTTTTCTGGGGGGAGGGGAAACATTTTGTTGCTTCTAAGCCTTTCTATTTCTTAGCCATTAAAAAAAAAAAAAAAAAAAAGGGGGTAATTGGAAATTTAGAAAAATCAAGTAATACTCAATCCTGCCCACAGAAGTCTCTTTCTTCACTTTCAAGGTAAAAAGTTTATAAAATTGATTGGATTAAGGTGAAATGTCTCTTTCTTTTTCTATTAGTGGTTTTATGATCTCTAAGTTTGACTTGAATTACATGTGATAAGGTATTTCCTCTTTGAACCCAACACTATAATTGGGAAGGAAATAGATTCTAGGTCTTGCAAGAAAGGGATTGGTGAAGTATTTGGGTTTTGTCTATTTTTTATGATTGATTTCCTGTTCAGGAGTCTTTTTATAAAAAAAAAAAAAAATGAAGAAACAGAATTTTTTGTTAGACTCGGATCTGGTCTGTCACCCAAACATCCCTTTATAAAAAAAGAAAACGCAGATTGAACTAGAAAGAGAAGATTTCCTGCTCATTAACTGGGATATCATACGTTTTAAATGATGTATATCTGACATCTCCTAAACAAGAAGTGTGCTAGACTCTGGTAGAGAGAATCCGGCTAGGAATCTGAAAAGATTCTCCTCTCTCTCCTTCCAAGCAAATGTAAATTCAAATTTTTTTACAATTTCTCCAAAGAATCAAACCTCTGGTTTAGCGACATGGATAGCTTTCCGAACATATTCTGCGGTTGGAGTTGGGAAGAGAACAAGCTATTTGAACTGGCTTTAACAATGGTGGACGAACAAGTACCAGATCGATGGGAGCTGGTGGCTGCCATGGTTGGTGGAGAGAAGAGTGCGGAGGATGTGCAGAAACATTATGTGATTCTTTTGGAAGATTTGCAGTTCATAGAATCTGGTAAACTCGACCATAAACTTGGTGGAGAAGCTTTTCAAGTTGAACTAGACTGTAATCAATCTCTATGCTGGACTGATGAAGATAACAGGTATATTAATTTCATTTCTCTTCTGTCTCTTCTTTAATCTTTCGTCGGACCTCCTTGTTTGTTTATGATTAGGTCAATTCTGTTCCGTATTATTTTCAGTTTACACCATCTATGCAATGCAAAACAAAAAAGATCAACAGAGAATTTATTTTCTCATCTGGGTTCCTATTCTTGGACATCTTTGATCCTACATAGATTATAGTATCTTTCTTGATAAATTATCATCCATTCCGTCCCTATTCTTTTTTTAATTTAATTGCTGAACTAATTTCCAATTCCTACTTGGTAGAAATAATTCAAACTTAAAATCAGTAATTCAATTCTATATATCAAAATCATAATTTAAGCAAAGAAATAAAATAAAAATTGAGTAGTAATTGAACTAAACGAACCAATACTGGTATTCAAACATCATTCGGTATTATGACATGGGTACATCTTCCTCTCTCACATTCTTCCATTTTTTTTTCATAAAACTATTTGATTGATCTCCAACAGTGAATCAGACGTCTTGAATTTCTACAGTAATTTCTTGTGATAAAACTGGGAAATCCCTCCTTTCACATGTATTCTTGTGATTACAAAAGAAAAGTTACGGTATGATTGGAACAAATCTTGAAATTTATGCAATTTATTTGCAAATCACGTTTAGTTTAACTAGTAGAGGATGCAAATTCTACTAGGAAATGATAAACATAGACCATCAAATCAATTGTTATCAATTTATTAAATATTTCCACCTAAACATAGCCTTTGAATGTCAATTTCTCGTTCTTTCTCTTCTGCGACAAGTATTAGACATGGTAGTTCTGTTCTCAAAAAGTAATGAAAGAGAAGATATGTTGGAAGTACTAGTGTCATTCTTTTGGGTATTATGACTAAGTTGATGCATTTCACATTGACGCTTATCAATTCATATTTCGCATTGATGTTGATCAATCCATATTTTGCATCATTAGCTGCAGCCAAGATAGAACAAGAGCTCTCTGCCTAGCACTTGATAGCCCCTTCAGTTTCAAATAACATTTTTTATTATTATTATTAGAAACTGAATATATGATCTTGAATTTGACTGTGATTACAGCTTGCTGCTCCAATTGAACATAAATTGATTGATTTCAAGAGATGGTGGATTCATTGCTGTTCATGAGATGGAGGATTCATTGCTGCTCAAATTCATGAACATAGCTTATGATTTAGGTAATTTTATCATTAGATCTCTGTGGTAAATTTAGTTTGCAGACTTAATCAATCCATAGTTTGTAGTAGATAAAATTTTCTAGAAAAATGCCAGCCAGGGAACTGGAACTTATACTCCAACTCCAAGAAAATTAGGTTTCAACTTTCTGTTTTATACACGTTTTACTCTCTCCTCTTACATATGGCAATGGTGGCTAGCTACCAAGACCACTGCTCTTTTTAAACAATTTTTTTTTTTTTTTAAAGTGCTATAGCTAAGGAGCTTCAGTTCTCTCTTAACTTTTTACTTCAATTGACTTTCTGATAATAATTTGAAAAAATTCGAAAAAGAAAAATAGTAGTGAAAATGTTTTTTTTTTCTCCTCATTGGATATCTAATGCTTATAG
Organism: Carica papaya; assembly: GCF_000150535.2. The sequence continues at coordinate 1,956,403 of NW_019014651.1, read as the reverse complement.
AGAAAGGCAAAAATGAAGTAAAAAAGGGTAATTAGATCAAAGCAAAAAGCTTCAAGAGCTTTTGAAATGTTTCTGCTTCATTGGTAAATAGTAGATGGCATGTGAACTTTAAGTGGTTGAGATCTGCAACATTTTCACCTTGATCCACATGGTAATTAAACCACACTCCAACAAGAAGTTTGGTGGGTGAGTTCTGCTTCCTTGTAAAAAAATTGACATCATAGATAGCCTTTTTTTAAAAAAAAAAAAAGAAGAAGATCATATTCAAATCCAATTTATTTTATAATCAAATAAAGACAAAATTTAATAATAGATTTAGAAAAAACTTTTAAGTTTTATTTGCTTTCGGATAAAAAGAAATTAAAATATACTTAACTAAAAAAGAAATAAATATTTATTTTCAAAAAACTGTTAATCTTTCTAGTTTATAATACGTGGAGAATACTAAAATTTTAAAGATAAGATTGTCTTGCTAAAATTGACTACTTTAGCATGAAACAAAAAGTGAAATAAAAATAAAAATAAATAGAAAAGGTGGGATGGGGAGATTATGTGAGAATAACATCAAAGTTTTATAGTGTTCACTTTGCAACTTCCTCTTGATCACTCACAAAAATTACAATACCCAAATTAATGAATGCCCAGATTCTTCTAGCAGGAGGCTTACTTAGATCCTGAAATAATACGAAAGTAATAAAAAGTCAACATTTAGATTTAGTTTTATAACTAAAAAAGAGTAAAATATTCGAACTTGATCAAAGTGAAGTTTGCTTGCCTAACCACCAATATGAAGCTCCCAAGTCCTTAGAACACCAACCCAAACCATCCCTTTTTTGGTTGGGTAACCATATTCAGCCGATATTGGGTTAGGCAACAACTGAACTATCTCTAATCCCTGAGTATTGCCGTAAGGATCACAAATGCTTACAGGTTGCTCAAAATATTTTACATTTCTAGGAGCATAGTAGTAATGATAAGTTTCATGAGGAAAGTTTTTTGTATCATTCATGTGAATCTTTCTATTGTTTGAAATTGTCATGGACCATATCTCGTCTTACAAAGCAATGATCGGAGCATATTTAAATTACATAAACTCGAATTAAGTAAAGTAATTTAACTTTATTAATCATAACAGAGTCGTATAAGTGTTACATTCATTAAATGTAAACATAAACATAAACATATGCTTACATTACAAACTAAATGCATAAAGTAGTAACCTTAATCTCAAGGTATAGTTTTATAATTTTTTTTTCATCAGCACTATCTTCCATATCTAAATGGTGAAAAAAAATAAAATAAAATATCCCAATAAATAATATTATGAAATCAGAACATATTACATACAGTATATAGTTTTATTTATATAACAAAACATATATTGTATACACTTACCAAAAATAGATACACGAATCAGAAGATAAATACACAAATAAGAAAATGAACTCATAAATATTTCGTTGTATACTCCATCATTATTATGGAGGATCAATCGGTTACCACACATCATGCATAAACATACATATTTATCATTAGTTCCTCATGTATCTGAACACGGAACGGTAAATATGGTACCTCGAAACACTGCCACCCCCCGAACACGAAATGGTTAAAGCACGCAGATCACATGATTTATCATACAACCGAACACGAAACGATATGTATAGGCAATTAAAACATTGAGATCCCCCGAACACGAAACGATGAGGCACTCAAATCACATTGATTTCTAGCATGATTGAGGTGGAACAGAATGATTCGTCTCCTTAATTAATGATGTACACAAAACAAAAATATTTTTTAGGTCACATAGCACTTACATCAGAATTGAATAAACACATAACACTTAAATCAGATTAATAAAATAAAAAAAAAACGAATTCATATTACTTCATTGTATACGTCATCACTATTATGGAGTATCAATCAGTTACCATAGATTATGTATAACACACATACTTATCATTAATTTCTCATGCACCCGAACACAGAACGACATACATGAGTACCTTGAAACACTGATACTCTCCGAACACGGAACAATTAAGACATGCATATTACACTATTTTTCCATACATCCGAATGCAGAACAACTATATATGGGTACACGTTTATTATTTTGCTAATAGACCCGAATATGGAACGACATATGTAGTCACATTGAAGCCTAGCATAATATAAATGTTTCGAAACAACTCTTTTCTATAATGATTGATGCACACATGTCAAAATAAAATTCGAAAACAAAAAGTGAAGTGCACTTAAATCGAAGTAAACTTTAACAAATATTTGCTTAGCATATACGAAAATACAAATAAAATATTTTCAAAAAATACGTAAGTCATAATATCACAACATCCATTTGCATATTCTTTTATATTAAAAGTACGTAAAATATTTTAAATTTACATAAGCTAATGAATCCATAATATCCACTTACCTTAAGTTCTAAGTAGTCGTATTTCAAACCTTTTCATTTATCTATGTTTTACGTATCTACTTGGATAGAGTCTCCCATTATATTGCTTCAATTTTCTTGTTTCATTTATAACATTTTCTTCTCAAAAATCCAGCAGAGTTCCATGATGATTTTAGTCACTTTCTTTACTCAAAAATTTTTAATGCAAAAGTTAATCCCAAAAATCGAAAAGATATCGAATTTAAAACTTAAAAAAAAGACTTACCTTTCTCACAATTCATGTCCTTCTTTATCATGAGCCTTCATCTTTCGTTCATTTTTCTTTTGTTTTTCGTTCCCTTTTCTCTCTTTTTCTTTTGTCTCACAAATTTAAGCAAAAATTTTCCAAGATTTGTATCTAAAAATCTCATAATAGTCTCACAAAATCACACACTTCGTATTCTTTCTTTTTTCTTCACCTCTCTATTTCTCACTATTTATCTTCCATCCACCATGTTCTCTCTTCATTCCTACATCCCTTATTTATAAAAGTGGAGAGCCACAAGAGAAAGATTGTCACCCTTCCGTCATACCACTAAATTTAAAGATTGTCATATTTCATCATACAACTTTATTTAAGAGGTTTTCAACTTTCATTATGTCACTTCATCAAAAAGGGTCTCAAGATTTATTCATGCCTCTTCATGTTTATTCTAGATTTTTTCGCACTTTTCCACTTGCTTCTTTATCATTTTCTATCCTTTAGCTACTTACTAACTAAATTTGAGTTGAAATAGAGTCCATTACACTTCCTAGCTACCTATGCACACATATTTGACTATATTAAACACTAGAAATCATAATGGGAAACATACGGGTTATTACATCCTTCTCCCCTTAAAAAAGAATTTGGTCCTCCAAATTGAACTTACTTATGACAAACAAATGATGATACTTGGGTTTCATTTCCACACATACTTAAAGATACTAATTATATTTATATGTACACATATAAATATATATATATATATATATATTACATTACATATACATTTAAACATTCACACATATTGCACTATATATATACATATTTACATAAACATATAATTTATATCTCAATACTGAATATACATAATTTTTACCTACGATGTAATTGGAAAAGCTTTGGTAATCCTTTCTAGCTTTGTCCTCTCAAAAAATTGTATACTGTTTAGATAATTTTTTTTGTTTACAATGAAAAATAAACATATTAAATTATGAATAATTTTGAAAACAATATAATGCGAAATGAAGAACAGATTTTATCTTGGGACACACGATCCTAGTCGCCAGTGTCACCACGCGCTACCACACACATGTCACCGAAAATGCCAGGCATCAATGTCGAGAGCAATGCGCGTCGCCACATGCGATGTACCAGCAGCAGATCTGGTCACTACGCTTCTTTTTTCTTCTCTCTTTTTTTTTTCTTTTTTTTCTTTTCTTTTCTTTCTCTTATTTTTTTCTTTTCTTTCTCTTTTTTCTATTTTCTTTTCTTTCTTCTTTTTTTTCTTTCTTTATAACAGTCAGTTATGTGCTTCCATATACTGGGTTTAGGAAGTTTTTATGAATTTTATTTACAAATGTAAACTAAATAATATATAAATATAAATTCTCTAATAAAAATATAATAGAATGGAATAACATGTGAAATATAATTATTCTAAAATAGGAGAGTTAAACTTATAAATCTCAAAGAAATGGTGTATTTTTAATTAAATTCTTAAAATTCATAAGAATTAAAAGCTCCTAAAAATTCTATTACCTTAAGTGAATAGTAAGAACTAAAATTCCTATTACTTTAAATAAATTAAAATTCCTCACTTCCTTAGATGTTTATGATCACTTATATACGCTACTAAATCACCAAATTTTCTGCAGCAAGCTTTGGAAGTTCAAGTTGTGCTGCTGCATCGGAATAACACCCATGTTTAGGTAGGTGTTCGTTCTTCGTTTAAATTCCTTCCTAATTTGTGTTTTCCTTTAAAAAATCTTGTAGTTAGTTGTTAGAATAACATGTTAGGAGTGTTAGGAAATTATTTCTCAAAGTTAAATGAATTATGAACTTGAAAATTAATCAAAACTCTTACCATACTCTATTTTAACTATCGTAAGTTGCAAAGGAGAGTTTTTTGAAATTTCTAGCATTCCTTCGTATAAAATTTGTTTCTGTTTCACATATTTATAGGTAAGATAGGCTGAAATCTTGTTGATGCATGATATGTAATTTTTAGATGCTTTAAATAACATGTTTTGGTGAATTAATCCTGTTGCGTGCATGTGTGAAAGGAAAACATAGTGTGTGCGTGTGTGAGTGTTAAAATCTAGTTTTCGTGAATTTAAAATAGTTTAATTTGAAAATTATTTGAAGTTATCAGCGGGGTAACCGGGAATAATGTTAGGAAAGCAAATGAATGAAGATCAATTGTAACACCTAACTCACCATTTTGCTTAATTTATATTTGGAAACTCCTAATTATTCAAGTCTTAAGGCCACATTAAACTCATTTATTTTAATACAGTTTATTATCATAATTCATAAATTATAAAGATTTTTATTTATTTGAATTTTATTTAATTTTATCTAATTTTATTTTGATTTAATTATTTAATTGTCATTTTTTTAAAATAAACGATTTTCAAACAAAATGAAAAATAGGGAGGGAAAATCCCACTGAAATAGGCTGCCCGCGCAGGCACAGGACGTGCACCCAGTGCGCAAGTCCTATCTCATGCGGCACAGAGGACAGGCCTGTGCCCGCATCCTGTTGCGCACAGGCAGGACCTATTCCCGCGTGGCCAGGTAGGCGATGCACACATGCTCGGTCCATCCGCGCAGCACGCCTGCATGAATAGGCCTGCGTGTGGTGCCCTAGTGCGGCAGGGTAGCCCAGCGCCTGCAGGCTAGGCCTGCAACGCGTGCTAGGCAGGTGAGGCCACTGTTGCCTCGAGCAGTGTGCCATCGTTTACCTCAAGTAGCGTGTTGCCGCTTGTGGTGCGGCTTCCAGTGGAGAAGGTCTTTTTATACTTTATTTTTTGTGCCAAACATCTTTTTACTCTCTCTCTTCACCGGATTTTGCCACTTAGCACAAATCCAACGGCTCTCATTTTTATAAATAGGGTCACTTCCTCCCATTTTTCCCACTTCCATTTTTTCACCTTAAGAGTTAGAAAGAGAAAAAACAAAGAGTGATCTAGAGAGAGAAAGAGAGGAGGAGAAGAAGAACCATCAAGATTTCAGTAAGGAATATAATATTTCTTTAAACGTCTTAAGGGGTATGTTTAGACAAAAAAAGATTAAATTGATAATTTTGTGATTTTGCCTGTTTTGCTTCCTTTATGTTAGTAGGCTTAATAAGTTGAATTGTTTTTTTATTTCGAGCATGCTATATGATTTATAAACAATTAATAATTTGTATGTAATTAAAATAGTGTGAAACCGGTAAGGTTATGTGACATCACATATGCTAAATAAAATAAATGGGTGTCAGATACAGATTCAGAATAACGAGTTCATGATAAAATTTTATGGTGCGAAATAATTAATACAAATCCTTTACAAATATATATATAAGTTCCAATTACATATATATAACTGAGGCCTGAAGTGGCTGCAAAATAAATTAAAAAAACAAAACACAAAATAATGCCACTTCTTTTACTATGCTATTGGACTCATCAGAGTGCAGAAACAATCATGCACTCAAATTTTGTGGATCCATAGGAGCCTCATAGACTTCCAAGGGTAGGTTAGCTTGCGGTTCCTCATTTTCTTTCTCATCTGGGGAGGCGATGGAAAGAGTAAGTTCCATATGCTCAGTAAAAAAAATAGTATTAAATTAACGTCATAAAATTTTAAAGGTGAATTATTTAACTTAAAAGTTTACCATTTGGCCACATCGTAGACCGATCTTTCATTATAAAAATAATTTATTAATTAAGAAAATAGTATATTAACATGAACAATCAAACATACATCATGCCAAATAATAGAGAAAATTAAATAAATCATGAAATGCTCAAATTTTTATGTCATGCTTTGTGAAGTTGTTACAACTTCCATATCTGAAGGTAGATACAAATTTCCAACTACCCAAGTAGAATGACTAGATCAGATATAGATACGACAATTTACTCAGGCCCATTTCTGACTAGGCAAACCATGGTACGATCTACGACAAATGTCGTACAAACCATAGTGGCCCTATCAAATATCTACAGTCATGACAATACTTAATTAAGAGTGACCCCTAATAGATATTCACATTACCACTCTTGTCAGAGGGTACACCGTCATCCACTAGAAGCATTCCTCTTACGTATTTCTAAACAAGATAGGGGATGGAGAAACAGATACCCCGAAGAGCTAGGAGAATAGATATCTCTCAAAAATAAAAATCTAACGAGATACTTGATGCAGTATGCATGTCAATATATATATATATTTTGGACCATTCATGCTTCATTCTACTTTTTTCTTCTTTTTTTTCTTTTTACTCTTTATTTTTACCAGACAATAATACCGAGTTCATATTATATTTTATTACATGCAAATCACAAAGCGCCTATAATTTACATAGCATGCTTAAAAACAATAACAATTTGATTTATCTGAACTATAAACACAAGGCATACAAGCAGGCAAAATTACAATCATCGTGTTTAATAATTTTATTTTTTTAAAAAATATCACTTAAGACATCGAAAGAAATACTAAATTCCTTACCGAATACTTGATGTTTTCTCCTTAACCATTCCTCTTTTCTTTT
>NW_019014651.1:1918890-1929154 GCF_000150535.2 Carica papaya | reverse complement strand
CCCGCTTTTCTGAAAATGATTTTCCATGGAGGTATAGTTGCTTCTTCTCTTGCATGCTTATAGTTGTAAGAAACATTTATTTGTGTTGATTATGATATTTTATTATTTAATTAATTGAGATGATATAATTAGAATTCTATTAAAATAACAATTTCATGCAATTAAAATTTTATTATAATAGTAATTTTCTTATCTGTAGGTTAATAATTGTATAAATACTTTAAGTGTAATAACATAAAGAGTGTGAAAAAATAAAATTAATATTTTTTCTCCAAAATTAATATGATATCAGATCTAAAATAAGGTTATTTTAGGATTAAATCAATATGATATCAGAGACAAAATAAGGTTATTTTAGGGTTTTAATTTTATGATTTTTTTTCAAACTTTAAAATAGCAAAATAGGCTAATGGGATATTCACCTACCAAGATCTAAACTCACCAACACCTTATACGGAGTCGCAGCCTCACTGCTGGCCTGCCTTCTTACTCCGGTGACCATTTTTCCAAGCGTGTAAGACACACACGCTCCCAGAAAACGGCATTTTCCCAGCACGTGTGCCACACACGCCAGTTAACCGAGTCAAAACCTCATCCGACGCATTGCACCACTGCCAGACACCCAGATCTGGCATGTTTCAGTGTGTTGCACATGTCCCCAGCTCGCATTATGCCTGGTTCGTCTTCTCCAGCCAGATCCAGTCAGATCCAGCATTCTTCCGCTTACAGAACCAGTTGCGCTCCCTGCCGCAGCACCACGCACCAACAGATTCAGTTGCACTGAATGGATCTTCTTCTCCCGCCACGATCCACTTTCCTTTGCGCAGATCTGGATGCAAAATGCCGATCTTCTGTTTTCTGATTGCTCGCAGGCCAGCCCCTTCTGGTTTCCCCCCACGTGACCCGCTCTGACTGGCCTTCTCTGGTCCTTTTTCCGGCTCCTCCACGTGCATCCGCCTCTGGTTTCGCGATCCGACACAGATCTGCTTCCTTCGTGAGCGAGCCACTCTGACCAACCTTCTCTTGTCCCTTTTCTAGCCTTTCTATGCGCATCCACCTCTGGTTTTGCGATACCGGCTCTTATCTGGCTTCTCCGTGCACGAGCTGCTTCGACCGGCATTTTCTGGTCCTTTTTCCGGCTCTCCTGCGTGTGTCGCCTCTGATTTTGCAATATTAGCACTAATCTGGTTCTTCCGCGTGCGAGCCACTCTAACTGGCCTTCTCTTATCATTTTTTCGCCTCCTCTCAGCGCGGCCTTATGTTTATATCATATGTATTTTGGTGATCAAATAGCATATATCTTCATTAAAGGAGTTTATAACAAATCTCTTCAAAATTTGATGTGCAAGTTGGATATGTGTGATACCTTTACACCAACTTGAGGAGAGGTGTTTATTATGACATTCTATTATTTAATTAGTTGAGATGATATAATTAGAATTCTGGTAAAATAGTAATTTTCTTATTTGTAGATTAAGAATTTTATAAATATCTCAAATGTAAAAACATAAAGGATGTGAAAAAATAAACCTAATATTTTTGCTTGAAAATCAACAATTTGTCTGTCTGCTAAATCATTTGCACTTGTGCAAGCTCAAGCTGGAAGAAAATAAGAAACAGTTTTACTCTAGGTGGATAAAGCTTTATGTAGGGAGGCATATTATTTTCTTTTATCTTATTAACTCGTTATCTTTTGTGCTAAATATTATAATTAGACAGAATTAAGAGGAATATCCATGTTTTGATTAGTTATATTTCAGTATTGAACTGTTTTCTGATCAATTCGGATGTGCTTTAATAGAGGTTGAGACCACTTTCTTTGATCTTGAATACTTTTTTTGGCCGAAATGAAAAGTGTAATGTATGTATTACTTACAAGCACCAAGGGGGTACTAAACCCATTTACAAAAGAATTTACTATTCAGTTAAACATATCAATTAGATCCCTGGAATTCTCAATGTAAATGTTGTGTTATTATCAATACACCAAGGGATTAGAATCAGCTCTCTGTAATTCTGTCAATGTCCTTTTCCACTCTTTCAAAAATTCTTCTATTCATCTCTTTTCTAACAACCCAAAAAATAACCGAAAGGAGACCTGAAACCTTCTTCCAACCTGCAATATGCTTCTATGCCCAAATTTCATACTTGGCCATGTCTGCCAACACCCAGTTATACCCCAGGATCCCAAAGGTTATATAGGCCATAAGCTACATGCTACAAGACACTAAAGAAGAATGTGATTGCAGGTTTTTGCCGCGTTTTTGCAGGGACAACACCAGTTCACCAAAGTCGTCCCACATCTCATAAGTTTGTCCATAGTCAAAATGTTTCTAAGAGCAGCTTCCCGAGCGAAAAGGGTAATTATTGGCGATGCATTTAGTCTCTTTATCTGTCTAAACGAAAAAATTTCTTCATCAATCACCTCTCTCTTGGTTAGATGTTTGTAGATTGACCCCACATTGAATTGATTCTAGGGCTTAGAGTCCACAAAAGTTTATCTTGATCCTCATTGAGTGAAATTGAAGATAAAACATTTAGCAATTATTCATATTCTTCAATCTCTCATTCATTGAGATTGCGCATCACTTCCACATGTCATTCCCTCCTCCCCTCTCCCTCATTGAACACCTCCCAAATAGATCTGTCTTTGTCACGTGCTATAGCAAAAATCTGTGGAAACCTCACTCTCAACGTTTCATCATCAATCCAAATGTCGGATCAGAAGCATATACTTTCTCCGTAACCCACTCTCTGTTTAATATACTCTTGAAATTTCTCTCTCCTAGTGCAAATCCTCTTTCACAACCCTGTCCTATACAGTGCAGTCGATACCCTAGGATATCTCCCTCTATCCATAGTACCGAATTTCTCCTTAATAATTCTCCTCCATAAAATGCCCCCTGCCTCCAAAGACCGCCACAATCATTTCCATCAGAGAGTTTGGTTCATCTCATAGATTGATCTCACTCCTACCCTCCCTGATTCAGCTGTCTTTCAACTCTGTACCATGCCACCAAATAATTTCTCATCTTCTTCTGTGAATCACCCAATAGAAATCTGCTCTGTATTGGTTCTAGTTTTTTTGCTACACTCTTTGGAATTGATAAGAGGAACATGTAATAAATAGGAAGGTAGGTTAATGTACTTTTGATAAGAGTTAACCACCTGCTTTTAGAAAATAAGTTTCTCTTCCACTCTGCAAGTCTTTTCTCAAATCTGGCAACAATAGGCTCCCAAGTCCTCACATCTTTATATTTAGCACCCAATGGCATACCCAGGCACTTCATTGGAAGATATACCATTTTACATCCCATACTACTTGCTAGTCCACTAAATTATGCCCACTTACCTAATCTGATCATCTCGGGTTTCGCTCTTTTTATATTAAGTTCAGACACAACTTAAAAACATAAAAAGACACATCTAAGGTTTAACAATTTCCTCTCATCCGGTTGATAGAAAATTAAAGTATCATCTGCAAAGAATAAGTGTGTAATCTCCTCTTCTCATTCTCCTTCGCCCACCTTGCACCCGGTAACCATACCCACCTCCCTAGGTCTCATTGGCAACTTGTTAAGAGTTTTCATGACAATTATAAATAACAAAGGCGAGAGTGGATCCCCTTGTCTGATGTGTCTCGATGCTTTGAAAAATTCCTGAATCAGGGATAAACCATTAACTTCTGAACTCTAATAATCAGTTAAATAGTTGATAAACTTAGAGTTTTAAGTAAAGGTTTGATAAATGAGAGAAAAAGACAGTTACTGCCTTTTAACTAAAAAAAATATAGTTTATTACGGGCATTTCATTATAAAATATTGGTCAAAGAAGTTTTAGTTTTTCATATAAGGACAGAAATGAAAGGCATGCTTGCACAGCTTTTATTTTTTCGCTAAAAGCAGAAATCTAGCTATGTGCTTTTTAGTCCTTTGGAAAGACCCAAAAACGAAAAAACTAATCTAGGCAGCTTTTACTTTTTAACTAAAAACCAGCCATGTGGCTTTTAATCTTTTTTAGGTACATGCAAACATCTTGGAGATTTTCTTTTTCCAAAATCAGCTTGAAGCCCCTTTAACAAAAAATAAACAAAAAAGCCAGCCAGAAGCCCTCTATTTCTGATATTTATTCATACATCTATAGCTAATGATGCTACTCATACAACACAGGTATTCTAAAGAAGAGGGGATTTCTCTGGAAGAGTTTAGTCAAAGGAATTTCACCTACCTTATCAAGTGAGTTCTATATTTCTCATTACTTCAATTTATCTTTCGGGTTCACCTCGGCCATGATCTTGTCAGCTAGCAAACTCTTTCTAGCTTACAAATGAATCTAGATTCATAGGAAGGTTGTGAGAACTGACTGAAGATAACCAAAGGAATTTAACTTGTGCTAACAGAACTGTATCTCATTCTAACTCATAATGTTTTCTGTAACAGTGAGCACCCCGTTATTGATGGATACAAGTGCTTGTTTACAACTCATGGGTTCTCAAGGGTCCAACTCCAATTGGGGTTTCCGCTGTTTTTACTGGTATAAAATGACTGCAATCCCATATTACCTGCTGCTGTATTATATCACTACAACTAAAATTTCTCCTCCTGGATGCTCTCTGCAGGTTAAGGAGCCCAAGGTGTATGTTCATGGGAATATGAAAAGGGATGATGTTTTGCATAAAAATTGGACGGGATGCAGTTGAATTTATGAATAGTTTGGAGTTGATTCTCATTCTAGGGTTTGAAGTGTCGCATTTGATTCAACCTGGAATGTCTGTGGCAGGTGTAGTTTGTGTGTGGTACTATAATATGTTTGGGACATAATAGGTCAAAAAGTCAAATATATTAGATTAATCACAAGGATCTTATCCAGTAAAAGTTTTGAAGAAAATGTAACTTATCAATATATATATATATATATATATATATATATTTAACTGATGTTTCTGACACTAGAGAAATTAGGCAAATGATGAAATGGGTTTGAATTACATATATATATTTGTTGATTGCTCGGAGATATCTGTTGAATGTTTTCTTTTTCTTGCAGCTTGTTTCCACCCATAATTTCAAACATTGTTATCTCAAATGTTTTATGTTTGATGGATAAATGGTAGGGGAGACAATGCGATTTCTAAAACTTAAAAAAGTTATATATTTGAGTCCAGTTATAATTGATCAACAGCTATTTGGACTTGGACCAAAGTCTGTGATTTTTTGAAGTAGTTATTTATAGTTGAAGACAGGTTTGATGTGGAATTAAAATGTCATAATCCACACTCATCACAAATATAATTAAATATTCATAAGCTCAAAGATTGTACCACCACGGAGTCCCAAGGCTCACACATTTTGATGTGGTTTAATTATTATTCTCCTAATAATTTTGGATACAAATCACTAGTTTTCAAAAAGTTTAGGGTTAAAGTAGTGTGACTTGGACTCCTATGTAAACTTTAAGTATACTTTAAGATGATTATAAAAATGCTCACTAATATCTCTTTTTAAAATTTGGGCTTTGACCTTTAAATTGTTATGATTAGGTAATTAAAAAAATTTAATTCTTCAATTAACTTATATATATATATATATATATATGTATTTGTAATAAATAAATTTTAAAATATTATCAAAAATTAACGACGTTGGTTTCCCAATTGTATTATTGAAGAGGCTAAGGGGTATGTTTGCTGTATAAGCCTCTTTTTCTATTTTTAAAGAAAAACACACAGAATGAAGAATCTAGCAGGAGGCTGTCTATTAGAAAATATAAAAGTTGGCCCAAGAGGATATAAGCCCTATATATATATATTCTTAGACTGCTCGCTAACCCAAGTATACCATCGTGGCAATCTTCTCTCAAGCTCATTCTTCCAATTATCTTTGAACTTTTTATTCAATAACAGGAAAGGAAGCTCGGGCTCTCCGGTAAAAAACCAGTACAGAGGAAAATGCTTATTAAGCCTTGCTCTCTGCACAACCACAATGTTTCTCTCTCTTCAGAGCTTTCTTACTCTCGTCCCTTTCCTTGCCAACTTCCCCCTCCTCGCCGAACCCTAAATCATCCGAAAGTCTCAGTCAGTTGCTCAATATCGCAAGTCCACAGTTATGGAACTGTTGATTACGAAAGAAGACCCATGATCAAATGGAACGCTATCTACAAGAAGATATCTCTCATCAGGAACCCTGAGCTGGGTTCTGCGTCTGTGTTGAATCAATGGGAAAAAGATGGAAGGAAGCTTACAAAATGGGAGCTTTGCAGGGTGGTCAAGGAGTTGAGGAAGTACAAACGCTACAAGCAATCTCTTGAGGTACTAAAAAGCTTTTCTTTACCTTTTGTTTTCGTATCTTTTGAACTGGGTTTTCCCTATTCACACTTCCTGCCGCAGTTGTTTGATATTGTTTGTTGTTCCGCAAATATAGTGCAAAATAGACGAAATAGAGCACGAAATATTGTAGTTTGCTTGCTATATTTGGCTGCACAAAGGGCAGCGCTAATAAAGCTACAAGTTTCATCAGAAATAGTTTTAGTTTTTTCAGGTATAGCATGAAGTTTTGGGGCGTTGTGTGTCTTCTATAAATAGCATTAGACAGAGGAGTTAAACGAAATATGTGATGGATAGTTACTCTTCATCAAAAATGTATAATGGTTACTCGGGGAATTACATGTCTCCTATAGAAAGCCAAACTGCCATAATCTGGGAGTTGTTTGATATGCCATAACTCTTTGACATTATTCTTCTATTTTAAAATATTTGCACATGATGCAGTACTAACTTGATCATTGGAGCAAACTTCTAGAAAACACTTGGGGTCACTTATTTACTACTGATTTCACATCAAAAAAAGGAACGACCAGGGTGGACAAAGGCTTGACAACGAACTGACTATCTGTTAGTCCTCACGTATTGTATTAGTCTTCACCTACTACCACTTAAACTTCTCCCAAGATTTCCATCGTCATTTTGGCATCATCTGTGAGAAAAGTCATGCCAAGAGGAAAGAAAAACATTTGAATTACAAATTTACTCTCTGGTGTAGGTGCTAGTAGAAGGGATGACCACCCAACCAACAAAAGGGAATAGTTCCCCTCGAAGTGTATAAAGCATTAGCGAGGAAGTTTCACGAGAGAGACTAAAAGATGGAGGCTATGTAATGCCATTTTTAAAGAGATGTGAAGCAAGTGCAACCTCTCACTGAAGAACATCTAGTAGAATTAAAAAGAGAGATAAAGTAACTTGAATGTTTGAGGGAATAGAGACTTTGACGCGGAGCCACATAGCCCGTGAGCAAAACAACTCTTAGAAAGACTTGAGGAAGTAATCCTCAAGGGAATATCAAAGAGGCTCCTAGAAGTAATGTCTGGAACTGCTGCAGAGAAGGAAGGGAGGATCATACCTTCAAGGCCTCGAGGAGACAGAGAGTTGCAACAAATGGGGGAACCAAATTAAAAGGAAGTCTGAGTGATAGATAATAACCAAATTTATAAGCACATTAGATAAGCTTGAAAAAGCTGAATCCTCAGCAAGGAGGATTCATATGACTTAGTCCCTCTTCATCTATGACATATTTGAATATACCTCAAAATTCAAACTTTCTCAACTTGATCAGTATGATGGTATTGAGATCTCATCTGTCACCTCTATCATTACCTTAGGATAATGTAGTTTCGTGGGACTACTTATGCAATGCTCTGTCAAGGATTCATTTTAATAATTGCAATTGGTTCCAGTCCCCTAAACCAAGAAGCATTTACTGTTTTAAGGAGTCCATTGGCCAATTCCTTTTGAGGTCTATTGACAACCAGAAGTAGAACAAACCTTGTCCTACTCTGCTAAGAGTGAAACAAGGGACAGAATTCTCTAATCGGTATATTTCTCATTTCATAGTGGAAATAACCACCATAAATAAAATGGACAAAGAAGTTGCTACTGTGGGCATAATCAACAAAGTGGTGGTAAAAAATTTGTCTGTTCTTTGTTTATGAATCCCCAAGAGATGCTTTTTTGGAATTTTTTGCCAAAATCCAAAACTATATGAATGTTAAGGACTTCATAATCTCAAGAGTAGATGGTAAGCTCTTACGAACGAGACTAATAAAAGATGAGTCAGCTAACCAAAGCCAAAAAAAATACATAGAAAGGAAAACCAAATAGATCCCTCAATTACGGACTAGGTCCAAGAGAACTAAAAGGCCAAATATATTATACTCCTCTTAAATCCTGACAAAAATATGAGATATATTTTCTCAAACAGCATCCATTGCAGAACATAAAGAACAATACACTTGAAAAGACGAGGTACTCTGCTTTTCTTGGAGATTCAGGCCATGGCAGTGATGAATGCATGGAACTCAAAGCTGAAATGGAGAACCTTATCAAAAGAGGGTACTATAGGAAATTTGTAGCAGAGAGGTCTTGTTCAAGACATACTGGAAGGGCAAGAATAACCGGCAAGACCCTGATGGCCAGATCCAAGAGTTACCATGCACATATCCAATGGCAAGGGTCATAGCACAATTTTTGCAAGAACATTTCAGGATAAAACTTTAAAATGGCTGCAGTAGCTAGTTCAAGGAAGAATCAAACAACTAAAGAACTCATGGAAGGGAGAAAGATAAAACTTTTGGAAGCTAACTTGAAGGGTTATGATAAGGGTTCCTGATATTGATGCACTGGTGGTGATAGCTTCGGTCTCTAATTTTGACGTAAGAAAAATACTTGTTGATACTAGTAGCTTGACTGACATAATTCTTACTCAAACTTTTGAACATATGAAGTTGGACAAAGATCTACTAAAACCATGAAGTTCCTTAGTTAGGCTTATGGTACTATAATTAATCTAGATGGGCTTGTTACGCTTCCAATAACAAAGAAAGTACAGCCATGGGACAAGACTATGATGGTTAATTAGTTAGTCATAAAGACGTTAAGTTCGATCAACTTGGTTAATTGATCATATTGTCCATGCGACAACTCAAGATAAAAGTCCTCGCTTCTAATGGAGTTGGGAAAGTGCGTGGAGGTTGAGCAACAGTGATCTATAGCTTCTTAATGCTCTATTCATTATTGTTCAAAATTGGTAGATGACTTTTAGTGACTCACACCCTAAATGGGGGTAATAAATGTACAGTGTCGCCAAGCAAAGGATAGCATGAATGTTGACCAAAAACAATAATAGCTACTTAACAAATCGTACCTCTAGAGGGCAACTTAAAGGCCTATTGAACCTTTTGTGAAGTGATGGAGTTACAAAAATTCCATTAGCGAACCCAAAGGTCATCGAGTTCTAGGAATGCACTAATGTGAGAAAGCTCAGAAGAAGAATCATGTGATTCTTGTAAAGAGCAACTTAAGAATTGTAGAGAACAGCTAAAATATGGAACCTTAAAGTTGGAAATGTGCTGCTTAATCAATCCGCAATACCAAATCTGTGTGATATCTTGATTGTCTTGTTCTCTGACCACCACTTAGACTTGGGAAGCATAAATAAATAAAAAGGTTAAAGATGCAAAAAGTGTAAGCATTAACATACTATACATGGTGGAGAATGACCAAAGTAACAATTCTAATTGAATCAGGGAAGCATTGAAATCTTAACAATCATAGAAATTTGGTGAATCTTGGTTAGCTACCGATGCATGATTAGCAAACTCTACTTCCTTAGTTAACTCAGTATCTAACCAAAGGAGCAATAGGCAACTAGAGTAGGTCAATTTTGCACAATAAATGAACGATCATTGGACCTTGAGTTGTTGTCCAGCCTAGAATAGTAGAAACTATATAAGGCCTACTAAAGGTTCCACAACTATCAGGAAAGAGTAATTCCCCACCACGGATAATGAGTGAAGGAAGGAATCATCCACACCAACTATTACAACTTCCATCAGAGGGAGGAGTTGTTTGCCAACCAGACAATTACTCTTCATCAAGAAAGTGCAACAGGTACTCCAATAATTTACTTCTCTTCTATAAAAATCCAGACTACTATAGTTTGGGGGTTCTTTGACTTGCTATCACTGTTTGATATTATTCTTCTATATTATAATATTCAAACAGTCTTCTATATTATAATACTTTTTTGAGGAATTCGTAGGGTCACTTGTTTACCATTGATTTTAAGTAAATAAAGGGCTGATGAAAGTGAAGAAAGGCTTGACCACGAGTTATCTATTCATCAGATCT
Source organism: Carica papaya (assembly GCF_000150535.2). Next base: position 1,918,974 of record NW_019014651.1, on the reverse strand, counting down.
TGCTTACCATCAATGAGTCTTCATCTACCAACTATCATTCCCTATTCATCATCTATCTGTCTCCATCTATTGATCGTTAGTCAG
>NW_019014651.1:1889376-1901553 GCF_000150535.2 Carica papaya | reverse complement strand
ACTCTCCCCCCCATAAAGAAATTTGGTCCCCAAATTTGCCTCATTACTCTTGATCAAACAGATGAGGATATTGGGCCCTAAATTCTGATTCCAGCTCCCAAGTCGCCTCCCTAGGCGTGTGGTTCTGCCACAAGACTTTTACAAATGATATTTCCCGGTTACGGAGTATTCTGCTTTCTCGGTCTGTGATACTGACCGGTACTTCTTCATAAGACAAGTCCTCTCGGAGTGAAAGCGGTTCATGAGCCACGACATGAGAAGGGTCCGGATTGTACTTGCGCAGCATAGATACATGAAACACATTGTGAACCCGGGAGAGCTCAGGGGGCAGTGCAAGTCTGTAGGCAGTGGTACCAATCTTGTCTAAGATTTCAAAGGGTCCAATGTATCTGGGGTTTAATTTTCCCCTTCTGCCGAACCTACTAATTCCCTTGAAGGGGGTGACTTTAAGAAACACCCGGTCACCTTTCTCAAAGGCCAGGTCTCTCCTCCGGGTATCAGCATAACTCTTTTGCCTACTCTGAGCCGTCTGGATGTTCTTCTTGATCTTAACTATCTTGGACGTGGTTTCTTCCACCAAATCCGGGCCAAACAATCTTCTATCGCCCACTTCCTCCCAACAAATCGGTGACCTGCACGGACGACCGTATAGCGCCTCGTATGGGGCCATGCCGATGCTTGCTTGGTAACTGTTGTTGTAGGCAAACTCTATCAGGGGTAGATGGTCGTCCCAATGGCCTCCGGAGTCAAGGACACAAGCTCGGAGCATATCCTCCAGCGTACGGATTGTCCTATCTGATTGTCCATCGGTTTGGGGGTGGAAGGCAGTACTAAGGGACAGCTTTGTTCCCATAGCTTGCTGGAAACTATTCCAGAACCGAGAAGTGAATCTGGGATCCCTGTCGGACACCACTGTTACCGGGACCCCATGCAGTCTGACTATTTCCCGGACATACATTCTTGCCAACTTGTCCAACGAATCAGTCATTCTGATGGCCAGGAAGTGGGAAGACTTAGTGAGTCGATCAACAATTACCCATATGTCATCGTGTCCCGATCGTGCCTTGGGTAGTCCCGATACGAAGTCCATGGTGATGTGTTCCCACTTCCATTCTGGAATCGGTAAAGGCTGAAGCAACCCCCCTGGGCGTTGATGTTCTGCTTTGACCTGCTGACATACCAAGCACTTAGATACAAAGTCGGCTATATCTCTCTTCATCCCATTCCACCAGAATCGGGGTCGCATAGTTTGGTACATTTTTGTACTTCCTGGATGCATGGCGAACCTTGAACTATGGGACTCTGTCATGATGTCTCTTTTTAATTCATTGTCGTCTGGGACACACATTCTGTCCTTGAAACGAATCAATCCGTCGGCGGAGATCTGAAAGTCTGAGTTCACTCCTTGTTCTGCATCTTTCTTGCGGTTTACTAGGGCGGGGTCGACTGACTGGGCTTCCTTTATTCTTTGGATTAACTCGGGTTGGACTGCTAGGTGGCTCAAACATGTGGCCCTCTTCAGATCTTGCAGTCGAACCTGCTGCGTAGCCCCAATGGACCTGCATTCCGAAACCATCAGATGGGCTAGGGTGCCTGCACTCTTCCTGCTGAGGGCATCGGCTACTACGTTGCCCTTACCTGGATGGTATAGGATGTCACAATCATAGTCCTTGAGGAGTTCCATCCACCTTCTCTGACGCATGTTGAGATCCTTCTGAGTGAAGATGTGCTTCAAACTCTTATGATCGGTGTAGATCTGAAAGGTCTCTCCACACAAATAATGGCGCCAGATTTTCAAGGCGTGTATGATTGCGGCAAGCTCCAAGTCATGGGTAGGATAGTTCTTCTCATGATTCTTTAGCTGTCTAGACCCATATGCTATAACCTTTCCATGCTGCATCAGGACACAACCCAGGCCCAGATAGGAGGCATCACTATAAACTGTATACCCTCCTGATCCACTCGGTAGAGTCAGCACGGGTGCAGTAGTCAGTCGCTTCTTCAATTCTGAAAAACTCCTTTCGCAGTTCTCATTCCAATCAAACTTTGCATTCTTCTTTGTGAGTCGGGTTAGAGGGGCCGCTAGACTGGAGAACCCTTCGACAAACCGGCGGTAATAACCCGCCATCCCTAGGAAACTGCGAATTTCCTTAATTGTTGTCAGCCTTTTCCAACCAAGTACCGCTTCAACCTTTTCGGGGTTCACCGACACCCCTTCCTTCGATATAACATGTCCTAGGAAGGCGGTTTGCTCGAGCCAAAATCCACACTTGCTCAACTTTGCATACAACTTCTTTTCCCTGAGTACCTGGAGGACTTGGGCAAGATGATGAGCATGTTCTTCTCTACTTTTTGAGTAGATTAAGATATCATCGATGAACACGATGACAAATTTATCCAGAAACTCTCTGAAGATTCTGTTCATTAGATCCATAAAGATGGCCGGGGCGTTGGTTAGCCCAAACGGCATAACCAGGAACTCATAGTGTCCGTACCTGGTTCGGAATGCCGTCTTGGGGATGTCTTCTGCTCTCACTTTTACCTGATGGTAACCTGACCGTAGATCTATTTTAGAAAAGACCTGTGCACCCTGCAACTGATCGAAAAGGTCATCAATCCGGGGGAGAGGATACTTGTTTTTAATTGTTACCTTGTTTATCCTTCTATAATCAATACACAGCCTCAACGTTCCATCTCCTTTCCTTGCAAAAGTAACCCCGGCACCCCATGGGGAAATGCTGTGTCTAATGAAGCCACTGTTTTGTAGCTCAGTAATTTGTTTCCTTAGCTCTTCCATTTCGATGCGGCTCATTCGGTAAGGAGCTACCGAGATGGGTTGGGTTCCTGGCTGTAAGTCTATGGTGAACTCGACCTCTCTGTCCCCTGGTAGACCGGGCAGTTCATCCGGAAATACGTCTGGAAAGTCTCGGACTACTGGAATCTCTTGGATACAAACTTCCTTCTTGGGTTTACCATGTACCACGTCCGGGTCTGCATCGGCATCCTTCTGGGTAAGGTTGTAAACTCTGCCCTGGATTGGAGGCCTCCCTTGATTCTGGTTCCTAGGGCACTCCCTCGCATAGTGCTGGGCACTGCCGCATATGCGACATGTGTTGTTGAGGCGGTAGCAGGGTCGGTCCCCATGATCCCTGCCGCAGTACTGGCAGATCTTCCCACGAGCTGCCCCCATAGCCTGAGGAGGGCCCTGAGCGGCAGGCCTGGGTCTCTTACTGGGTTGGACAGGCATGGCAGGCGCTGGCCTGCGGAGCGGGGCTGAAGGTCGGGAACTTCCCGTTAGCTGAGGGCGGGTGTCGAAGCTCCTTTCTATGATCTGCGCCTTTGCCAGGACTGCCGAATATGTCTCGAGCTCCATCACCAACAAGTGCTGTCTGATCTCCGGGCGGAGACCCCACTGGAATTTCCTGGCCTTTCGGCCCTCATCCAACAATGTCTCCGGGGCATGTCGGCCCAGCTCCAGGAACTTGCGGGCATACTCCGACACTGTCATATTACCCTGGACCAACTGAGCAAATTCAATTTCCTTTAAATGTTGGATGTGCTTAGGGAGATACTCCGCATGGAAAGCCGCTAGGAACTGCTCCCAAGTAACTGGTACAGGCAAGGTGGCCCGCTTGAGCTCCCACCAGCGTACTGCTTCCCCTACCAGCATGTAGGAGGCAATGGCAGCCCTCTGCTCAGGAATTACTCCCAAGGTCTCAAATGCTCTCTCAGTCTCCGCCAGCCAGTATTGGGCCTCTTCGAAAGAGGATCCCCCTGAAAAAGTAGAAGGGTTCAGTCTCCTGTACCTCTCTATGAAGCCGGGGTCGATCAAGGAGGGAGCGAGGTCCCGAGGTAAAGGAACTGGGGCCGGCTGAGGGTGAACTGGGGGACCCTGTGGTGGCGCCTGCTGATGGGGTGGGGGCACTGGAATATGCTGTGGCGGTACCTGTTGGTACTGTGGCTGTGGTACCGGGTCGTGTCGCGGCTGTGGTGCCGGGTGGTACTGTGGAGGAACAGGCTCCTGCCGGGGTAGCTCGGGATCAGCCTGCTGTAACGGGGGCTCAACCTGCGCTAGCGGAGGAGGTCCGGGTAACTCCCTTCTCTCCTCTTGCCTTCGCTGGGCAGCTACGAGAGCTTCCACCATCTCATATAATCTGTCCAAATCCTCCCGAAGTGAATTATCTTGGGCCGCTCGGTTTAGTGGGGGCCTTCCTCTCCTCATTTCTGTGTACCTGCATTTACAAGGAATGGTTGAGTAACGACCCATTGGTGAGTATTTTTTTTTTTTTAAGGACTATAGTGTAAGGGATGGGTCCGAGGAAATGCGGCTCTGATACCAACTGTAACGGCCCCGTAAATATTAAAATGAAATGAGTATTTAAATATATCAAATGCGGAAGCGAGATCAAAATTTCAGTTAACATCCCTTACACGAAAAATCAGAAACGTACTTAAAATATAAAAGATTAAACTAACTAAGAGAGAAACTCGAAAATAAAACTATGAGTATGACTACAGAGTCTCTAGGTATCCCCTTCGTCGTCCTCCTGCGGAACGGGCTCGGGAACCATGTCTTCCTGATCTGAAATGGTTAAATAAGGAGTGAGCTACACTAGCCCAGTAAGAACATCACGATATCTCACCGTCACGGAGGTAAAGGTGGGTAGGAAAACACAAAAAGACCAATGGAGCATAATTTACAATAAACTCGTTTATTAACATGAAAACCTTTACCATCCACTTACCTTGGTGGAATTTATGAAAACAATATGAGAAAAACAATAACATCATCATAATCATTGAATAATCTAAGCTGTAAAACATAACACTTATCACGCCTCTTGTAATTCAATCATTGTACAACATATCTTTTTCTCATTTACCAGCCTACTAGTATCCGTGGGGGTCCATAGGGGTTCCGCTACCCGTTAACCTTTAACATTCATAATCAGTTTCCAGGACCGTCCCCATACCCCGTCCGGTATGGGCGCCAAAACCATAAACCTCAATACCCCGTCCGGTATGAGGGTGAAACGGGCCGTCCCCATACCCCGTCCGGTATGGGCGCCAAAACCATAAACCTCAATACCCCGTCCGGTATGAGGGTGAAACGGGCCGTCCCCATACCCCGTCCGGTATGGGCGCCAAAACCATAAGATCTCCATACCCCGTCCGGCATGTGAGACCAAAATCCAGGTAGGGTTCCCTACGGACCCGGTCCGTCCACCATCTCCCAGGATATCTAGTCAGGCTGACCCCATCATACAATTATCAGTCTATACAATGTCTCATTTCCCTTTTTCCTCAATAAGCATCATCAATTCACATTTAAACAAGCAAATCGTAATTCATACCAACAGACAACATACAATATCAGTTTCCCGGTCATTCAACCCATAATCAATAAAAACGTAGTACATGCACACAAATCTGTAAAATGAACACATCAAACCTCATTTTGCATTTAAAGCTGTAAACAGGCCAAATAACAGTAAATCATCAATCACACTAGACTCGGGCTCCATTAGCAACCTTAAGCAATTTCACACATGCGTTAATTCAAGAAATACCGTTTTATCATTTTGAACTTTAATACCGTGATAGGAAATAGGGTGATGGGTCCTTACTTGTTTTCGAGATCCGAATACGATTCACAGTGCGCCTGCAGGCTGTCCCTAATTTTCCCTGAATTTTTCCCGGGGAACTGAAACACACTAACAGTACCTGCACGTGTTCCAAAAAAAAATTCAAATTAGGCCCAGGGCCTCTTTCGGCCCAAATCGCAACTCCGGCACGGCGGCTCCGCCGTGCTCCGGCGACGGCGCCGCCGCTGGCGGCGGCGAGTCGCCTCGGGTTGACTATTTTCGGCCGTTTTCGGCCGAATTCGGCCACACTCGCATTGGTCCTTGTCAGAAAACAACCCTAGGGCCCTCGGGGGGCCAAAAATCACGGAAAAACGGAGCTTACCGGCGGCGGCGCTCTCGGGTGCAGCGGCTCTCCGGCGAGGTTCGTGTTTTGGTGATTCGGCTCCGGTCAACCTGTAGAGAAAAGAATGGTGATCACGGTGATATAAAAATTGCATCGAACGGAGGCCGGGAAGGGCCTCGTCGGAGGCAAAAACCGAGAGGGGGCGCGGCGGCGCCGCTGGGCTTCGGCCGCGTATTCCGGCCGTTTGGCCGGGATTTCGGCTTCGATTTGGCCATAGGAGGAATCAGTGGGGAAAAACGAGTCGGGGGTATGAAATTTACCTCGATCGGCGGTCGGAAATTTCCCCGGTGCGGCGGCGACTGGCGGCGGGTGGCGGCGGTCGGCCTCTGGTTCGTCTTCTCCGGCGAGCGGCTGGCGGCTAGGGTTTGTGGTCTGGTGTGGGGGTTCTATTTATAACCCCTTGCCTTTTGATCACAGTCGTTCATTTTGTTTTAATCTGGGCCATTCGTTTTTGATTGAATCTGGGCCGTCCGTGCGATTGAATCTGGGCCGTCCGATCGCGTGATTGATCTGGGCCGTCGGATCGCACCCACGCGGATCGCCAACGTGGCTCCTTTCGGAGTGACGCGATCTTGCCACGTGGCAGGCCCTGGTTGGCCGGGACTGCTGACGTGGCTGCTGACGCGGCTGCTGACGTGGCCCCCCCCTTTTTTTTTTTTTTTTTTTTTTTTTTTTTTTTTCCCCCTCCTTTCCGGGTGCTACACAACTAGTAAAAAAGTTATTAAAAAAATTTGTAAAAAAATTATATTAAAAATTTAGTTTTAAAGTTTATCCGAATATTCTCTTTTTTTTTTTTTTTTGTAAAATTAGTTGTCTTGATTGCACATGGGACGTGTCCCCTCCAAAGAATCTATACAACTGTCATAAAACAATTAGTATAACCTAACACCACTCAATTCTTTTTCCAATATCTATACATCCATCAAACATGTTTCCCCACTTCCACATTTACATACTATTTTATCTTTTTAATTAAGATTTATTAGTTATAATTTGTATGACATTCATATCTTTTTAAGGGATAACAAGAATAATTATTTTTGAGTTTAAACTTAAAGTTTAAAATAGTTGGAAATTTAACCAACTCAATATCTCTTGTTTAAAATAGTTGTGATATAATTAATTAACAGCACATATATAAAAATCAAATATATATATATATATATATATATGAGCCATTAATTAATCAATCTCTACATCTAACTAATTATACATAAAAACAAAATAAAAATCTAAACAGCAGCTAGTTGGTGATTCTGATGAGAAGTTTCTTCATGATCTGACAAACCCAGATGATGAAGCTTAAGTGGTGTAGAAATGGAAGGTTGCATCATTGTCATCTGCTTTTGAAGGAAAGAACAATATGTATGAAATGTGTTTGGAGTCACATTTAAGTAGAACCCTAAACCAAAAAGAAAATCCACTTCAAGAAAGTTCATCTCTCTTGTGCTGATTCCTCCTACTTTTGCGTAGTATGCATTATTGTAATACCTGAAATTTCCACCACCATATATATACATAGCTTAAATTTACCAAATATTTCATATAATGATTTGTAATTATATGACCCCAAATGGTTATTAGAGATAAATTTCTTCAAAATTTCAGCCATTAAAAAAAGCATCAAGAGAAGAAACTGGGTTTGATTAATTTCTAGAAAATCAGAAATTTCAAATTAAGATAGATCTATACCAAACATATATATAATTTGTTTTCTCACATAAATCTCAAAGGTCACTATTGTGCTCTCTCCCTCTACTCCAAAAAGAATCAGCAGAAACCAAATTCAAGAATTATAATCTCAATTACTTACATATCATCCATGAACTTAGCAGCCACCATGACACTGGTAATAAGCAAGCGATGAATGTTGAAAGAATTGATAGGAAAGGAAGGTTGAGTTTGAGCAAATCGATCGAGATAAACGTACGCAACGACGAAGCAAGACTGGCTACAATTTGCATATTTAAAGATTCTCTCCATGTAATTATGAATCGAGATGGTTGGTCGCGTTAAGCCATGGAACACAGACATCTTCTGAGCTTCAAATCCACACCTCATATCATTTGATTCTGCAACTCTTTCCAGCAAACAAGACAGAAACTCGATCACTTTTGGAATTGCACTAGTTTCTTTCTCTATCATTTCCTCCATTGATGAAAAGCCAAATAATTGTTCTTTGAAGCTTGCTTTCAAAATGCTCATGTTATGTGTGTATAATATATATGTGTGTGTGTGAGGCTTTACTTTTAGTACATGACAGAAGGAAACAAGTAATAACAAGTTGGTTTTTTTTTTTTTTTTTAATACATATATACAAATTTAAATTTTTTGACTACGACTTGAGAATGGGTTTTATGTCAATGAATTAAAGATATCATTATATGCTATTACGATCAAAATTTAAATTCTAATAGTTACTGAATTAAAGATGTGTAAAAGTTGTTAAAAAGTAGTTTTATGTTTTGGATAAAAATTTAAGTAGATAAAGAAGTTATATAGTGTGTATGTATGTATATATATATAAAAAAAAGATTAAATTATAATTAAGCAGAAAATTCTTTATTTAAGTGGGGACTAAACAAAAAGGTTTTGAGTAATGATGATTAAAAATTCAAAATTAAGTTAAAGAAACATAGTTTGACGGAGCAGTAGGTTCTTGAGGGAATGCCATAACCATCATCATGTGGGGAGAAGAGTTTTGTAATTTGTGGGGCCCACTTTTTGAGACTGATCTTTGCTATGTGTTTTTTTTTTTTGTGTGTGTGTGTGTGTGAATCTGTTACCCATTAGAATTAGACTTCTTTATTTATTTTATTATTTTGCAGAAGGACATAACATGGATGTTGTTTTGGGATGCATAAATTATATTTATACGTATAATTAAGCTGCTGTATGTTTTTGCATGCTGCTACCTTCCTCCCCCCTTTTTCTTTTTTCTTTCTCTCCCTTTATGGAAAGAAGACACCAAATTATTAGAGATCTGGTGGTGTGTTGGGTTCAAGATTGGGACGTGTGACCAGGTTTTGTGCAAAGTATATTATGTTAAATATTATATAATATATAAAATTGTACCCTTTTTTAATTTAAGAAAAAAAAAAAAAAACTTTTGCTGAAAAGGAAAGAAACGTGGAAGGCTTGACTTTGACAGATATTTTCATGCTAAAAATCCATGAACAAAATTAGAATATGTAACTTTCATAAGTATTCGTAAAAAGTAAAAGGTTAATTTTAGAATTTTTATAAATTTAAACTCTGTGTAATAAATACTTCAATCCTCTCGCAATTAACACAGACTGTTATTTTTGGCAGAGGCTTAAAACTGATTTAGTTTTTCATCCATTATATAAATTAATTAATCTACTATGTTAATTTCTAGTACTGGAGATTAAATTAAAAGTTTTTATCTTTAATAAATTAATATTATTAGAAGGGTAAAAGAAATTTAATTAATTGGATGTTAGGCCCAAATTAATACGGTCAAAGAAAATGTTTTTGCTCCTGAGTTATATATAGTTTATTTTGATTAAATCTACACTTTGAGGTATTAATTAATTTTTTTTTTAAAAAAAAAGACTTTTGCAGTGAGCTTTTTATGACCTTTAATGGCAGCATTCTTCGTAATTAAAAAAGGCTGAGGCAAATATACAACTATCTTGAAAACCATCGATATCACAACCACCTGGTTTCTTTCTATCACATAAGTTTTTTTTATATCCATTTTACAAACATTATTCAAAATGCCACTTTTCACATTTTTTATATATATATATTTTATTTACTTTCATATCAAAATATATATTAAAATTCACACACTTTTATTTATTCAAACTAATGTTTTTTTTTAATTTAAAAAAAGTATTAAATGTGAACATACTAAATAAAATAATCTAATTACATTCTATACAAGTTCATATTTAAGTCGGTTCGTAACGTGCATCTGTAGCGCCCGGGAAATTGAAGGTAAAAAAAAAAAAAAAAAAGGGGGGGGGGGGGGGGCACGTCAGCAGCCACGTTATCAGACCCAGTCAGCAGTCCCGGCTAACCAGGACCTGCCACGTGGCAAAACCACGTCGACCGGGGACGGGCCACGTTGGCGATCCGCGTACACGCGATCGGACGGCCCAGATCAAGCGTGCGTACGGACGGTCCAGATTTAATCAAAAAACGGACGGCCCATATTAAAACAAAATGGACGGCTGAGATCAAAAGGCAAAAAGGTATAAATAGAACCCCCACACCAGACCACAAAAACCCTAGCCGCCTGCCCTCGCCGGAGAAGACGAACCAGACGCCGGCCACCGCCACCCGCCGCCGCACCGGGGAGATTTCCGACCGCCGATCGAGGTAAATTTCATACCCCCGACTCATTTTTCCACGCTGATTTCTCCTGTGGCCAAATCGGAGCCAAAATCCCGGCCAAACGGCCGGAAAACACGGCCGAAACCCAGCGGCGCCGCCGCGCCCCTTCTCAGTTTTTGCCTCCGATGAGGCCCTTCCCGGCCTCCGTTTGATGCAATTTTTATATCACCGTGATCACCATTCTTTTCTCTATAGGTTGATCGGAGCCGAATCACCAAAACACGAACTTCACCGGAGAGCCGCCGCACCCGAGAGCACCGCCGCCGGTAAGCTTCGGTTTTCCGTAATTTTTTGGCCCCCCGAGGGCCCTAGGGTTGTTTTATCGCAAGGATCGATGCAAGTGTGGCCGAATTCGGCCGAAAAAGGCCAAACCGAGGCGAATCGCCGCCGCTTGCGGTGGCGCCGTCGCCGGAGCACGGCGGAGCCGTCGTGCCGGAATTGCGATATTGGCCAAAAAGGGGCCCTGGGCCTAATTTGGGATTTTTTGGAACACGTGCAGGTACCAGTAGTGCGTTTCAGTTCCCCGAAAAAAATTCAGGGAAAATTAGGGACAGCCTGTAGGCGCACTGTGAAGCCGTGTTCGGACCCCGAAACGAGTAAGGACCCCTCACCCTATTTCCTATCACGGTATTAAAGTTCAATAAATGATAAAACGGTATTTCATGAATCAACGAATGTGTGAAATTGCTTAAGGTCGCTAATGGAGCCCGAGTCTAGTGTGTTTGTCGGTTAATTGTTATTTGGCCTGTTTTACAGTTTTAAATGCAGTATGAGGTTTGACGTTTTCATTTTATAGTTTCGTGTGCATATTTTACTGTTTTACTGATTATGGATTGAATGACTGTGATATTGATGCTGTATGTTGTCTGTTTGGCATAAATTACCGTTTTGCTTGTTTGTATGTGGATTAATGATGCTGACTGAGGGAAAAGAGAATGAAAGATTATGTAAATGGGTAATTGTATAATGTGGTCAGCCTGACTAGATATCCTGGGAGATGGTGGACGGACCGGGTCCGTAGGGAACCCTACCGGGATCGTGGTCTCCCATACCGGACGGGGTATGGAGATCTTATGTGTTTTGGCGCCCATACCGGACGGGGTATGGGGACGGCCCTGGAATTTGATTTCAAGTGTTAAGGGTTAACGGGTAGCGGGACCCCTATGGATCCCCATGGATACTAGTGGGCTGGTAAATGAGGAAAATATGTTGTGTAACGATTGAATTACAAAAGGCTTGATAAGTATTATGTTATACAGTTCATATATGATTTCATGATGATGATAATGTTATTGCTTTCGTATACTGTTTTATGAATTTCACTGAGGTAAGTGGATGGTGAAGGATTTATTATTGATAAAAGAATTTGTTGTAAATTATGCTCCATTGGTCTTTTTGTGTTTTCTACCCACCTTTACCTCCGTGACGGTGAGATATCGTGATGTCCTTACTGGGTTAGTGTAGCTCATTCCTTATTTAATCATTTCAGATCAGGAAGACATCGTTCCCGAGCCGGTTCCGCAAGAGGACGACGAAGGGGACGCCTAAAGACTCCATAGTCATATTCGTAGCTTTTACTTTCAAGTTTCTCCTTTAGGTAGTTTGATCTTTTATATTTTGTGAGCACGTTTTTTGTTTTAGTGTAAGGGATGTTAATCGAATTTTTGACTTCGCTTCCGCATTTGATATTTTTAATATACATTTCATTTTAAATTTTCGGGGGGCCGTTACAGCATCTACAATTTTTTTTTTTTTTTAACTCATTGTGTTTGATAAGCTATCCATGATGCAATTATCATCATCATTACCATTAATAAACTTAAAATT
>NW_019014651.1:1874716-1889217 GCF_000150535.2 Carica papaya | reverse complement strand
TTTTTTTTAAAAAATAATTTTATCACTATCTAAAAGATAAATTTAAATTTAAATCTTTCTAACAAAATAAATTCTCACTGATATTTTAAAACATAAAACATGAACTAAATCTGATTAAAGAAAAATTTTTTATTTATATTTAAATTAATAAATAAAAATAAATTATAATTTCTACATTAATTTTTAACTAAAAAAAAATAGTTAATGCTTCAATAAATTCCAAAAAAGAAAAAAAATTAAGCTCCAGCAAAAAAATTGAAAATTCTTAATTAAAATTAATCCACAAATGTTTTAAAGGACATGTAGTATGTATAAGAAAGTCTAATAGAATACCTACTATCATTATAAACATTGACTTTCCAATGGAATGACTTAAGCTTTCTCAAAAGAAAACAAAATAATGTTGGAAAAGAAAAGAATTATGATAAGATCAGAAGGAATCCCAAGTATGCCCAATAAAAGAACGTGCAGCTGGGAAACAATCAAAGTAGTTTCAACACCTCCACAATCTCCCCGCAACGACTGCATCCTACATTTTCACTAGCATATGTATTTCATTTTTCACATATTTAAATTTAGCTCTTTAATCTTAGGAAGTAACGAGTAGGAATTTTTGTATTTAAAGCACATCATCATCATGAATAAAATAAAGTAGAATTTTGCAAATTAATTTGTGGTATTTCTCGCCCAAACGAGAAAAACTTTTTTACTTACCAGTATCTGATCAGGAAATATCAATTGGTGTCAGAGCTAGGTCGAAATGGCCTCCAACAAAGAACACATTGAGAATATGAAAACGGGTCTTGTCACCTTGCATGACAACTTTAGTCGGTTGGAAATTGGAATAGCCGACAAACTTCGTATGATTGAGAATTCCCTCAAGCGGCTCACAGACCCAGTTGCTTTCAACTGTGAAGGCTTCAGTAGCAACTAGACCCCTCACCCGAGCAAGTCGTGCCCGAGTCGCGAGGATGGCGCCGAATGCACAGACGGATGTTGTTAGCCCTTCTACTTTAAAATTGTCAAACTCGACTTTCCCACGTATGTTAGCAATGACCTGACGAAGTGGTTTAACTGCATAAAGTAGTTCTTCGAGCACAAGAGCACCGCCACATATCAAAAGGTAGTGCTAGCATCGTACCACCTAGAAGGCAAAACCAACCAGTGGTGGCAATAGCTTCGTTGGTTCTGCGAGGAAGAAGATAAAGATATTACTTGGGTTGTGTTTGAAGAGGAGCTTTGGGCTAAGTTTAGGTCGAGTAAGAGTGAAGACTTTAACAAAGCCTTGTCCAGAGTAAAGCATACTAGCCCATTACATAAATATTAAAAAGAGTTTGAACAACAAGGTAACCAAGTTCAAGGATGGACGCAGAAGGCCTTGGTGGAGACTTTGATCAATGGGCTTAAGCTCGAAATAGTAGATGAGTTCAGGATGTTTTGCCCCAAGTCCTTGAAGAAAGTGATTAGTTTGACCCATATAAGAGAAGACCAATTGAACTGGCAATGCCGGTTTAACTAATCCGGGTGAGTTGGGACCACTCAACCATCTCAAGCATAAGCAGCTTAAACGTCACAAAACATCTTGGCACCTTCTGTTGCCACCAAAAAACTCTCGTTGGACGAAATGCAAAGGGTTATGCTTCAACTACGATGAGAAATTTACAATTAGACATAAATGTCATCGAACATAAATTTTGTTAATGGAAGGCGACGAAGAAGAAGAAGAAGATGTCGAGCTCGTTGAAGCTTGGATAAAGGGAGAACCTAAGAAGCTTGAGAACAAGGTTCCTAAAGGATGAGGCAATGGTAAAATCAGAAGGAATCTCAAGTATGCCTAGTAAAAGAACGTGCAGCTACGAAACAATCAAAGCTGTTCCAGTACCTCCACGATCTCTGCAGAACTACTGCATCCCATATTTTCATCAGCATTTATTTTATACATGTTTAAATTTAGCTCCTTAACCTTAAAAAGTTGCGAGTAAGAATATTTGCATTTAAAGCACATCAGCATCATGAATAAAATGAAGTAAAATTTTGTAAATTAATCTGTGGTGTTTCTCGCCCAAAAAAAAACTTTCTTACATACTTACTAACATCTTATCAGGACCTATCAATTGGTATCAGAACTAGATCCAAATGGCCTCCAACAAAGAACACATTAAGAATCTAAAAATGAGTCTCAGAACCTTACAGGACAACTTTAGTTTGTAAGAAACTGGAATAGCCGACAAACATCGTATGATTGAGGATTCTTTCAAGTAGCTAACAGACGCAGTCATTTCCAACTGTAAAGACTCCAACAGTATATTTTTTGTATTATTTTTATTTTTACTTTTATTTTTGTATTTGAATTTTTTAGATTTTAATTTAATTTAATTTAATTTCATGAAAATAAAAATAAAAATAATGATAAAATTAGGTAAAATTATTATTTGAATTTAATTGAAATTGATTTTGGGAAAAAAGGGTGAAAATTTAGATTCTGGGGGTATTTTTGAAAAAAAATCAGAAACCGGGGGTCAAAATACAATTTGAAAAAGTTGTGTCACGTCAGCAGCCCCGGCCAACCAGGACACGTCGCGTGGCAAGGAAACACTGACACGGGACGGGCCACGTGGGCAATCCGCGTGCGCGTGATCGAACGGCACTGATCCGTTCCCGTGCGCACGGACGGCCCAGATTCACGCGTACGAATGGCCCAGATTCAATCAGGCACGGACGGCTCAGATCGCATCGCGATGGATGACCCAGATTTAATCCCAAATAAATCGCGATCGGACGGTTCAGATTTAATCTTGATGGACGGTTGAGATTAAAAGGTAAATGGTATAAATAACCCCACCCACACCTGACCACAAAACACTAGCCGCTAGTGCCTCACTGGAGAAGAAGAACCAGACACCGGAGGAGCCGGCCGCCGCCACCCGCCACCGTACCGGAGAATTTTCTGACCGCCAATCGAGGTAAATTTTCTTCAATTGGCTTGTTTTTCGATACTGAATCCGCCTATGGCCAAATCGGAGCCAAACCATCGGCAAATCGGTCAGAAAACCCCGCCGAAGTCCGGCGCCGCCGCCGCGACTCCCCTCTATTTTTGCCTCTGATGAGGCCCTTCCCGGCCTCCGTTTGATGCAAATTTTATACTAATGTGATCACCGTTCTTTTCTCTACAGGTCGATCAGAGCCAAACATCAAAACGCGACTCACGCCGGAGGAGCCGCCGCACCCGAGAGCACCGCCGCCGGTAAGTCTCAGTTTTTCATATTTTTTGGCCCACCGAGGGCCCTAGGGTTGTTTTATCGCAGGGACCAATGCAAGTTTGGCCGAATTCGGTCGAAAATAGCCAAAAATGGCCAACTCGAGGTGGATCGCCGCCGCAGGCGGTGGCGCTGTCGCCGGAGCACGGCGGAGCCGCAGTGCTGGAATTCTGATATTGGTCGAAAAGGGCCCTAGGTCTTATTTGGGATTCTTTTGGACACGTGCAGGTACCGGTAGTGCGTTTCAGTTTTTTGAGAAAAAATTCAGGAAAATTAGGGACGGCCCGTAGGCGATTGTAGAGCCGATTTTAGGCCCCGAAAAACGTAATGACCCCTCACCCTATTTCCTATCACGGTATTAAAGCTTAATAAATAATTAAATGGTATTTTGTGACTTTATATATGTGAAATTGATTAAGGTTGCCAATGGAGCCCAAATCTGGTACATTGTTGGTCAGTTGTCGTTTGATCTATTTTTCAGTATTAAATGCAACATGATGTTTGATGTATTTATTTTATGGTCTCGTATGCATAAATTATGGTTTCTTTTATTATGGTTGGTATTATAGTGAACCCGATACTGTGTTGTCTTGTTTGGTGTCAATTACTAGTTTATATGTTTGTGTATGATTGGATGATTGAGACCAAGAAAAAGGGCAAAAAGGTTATGTGAATTGATGAGTGGATAATGTGGACAGCCTGACTAGATATCCTGAGAGATGGTGGACGGACCGGGTCCGTAAGAAACCCTACCAGGAACGTGGTCTCTCATACCAGATGGGGTATGGAGACCTTATGTGTTTTGGTACCCATACCGCACGGGGTATGGGGACGACCCTAAAATCAGGTTGTAAATGTTAATGGTTCATGTGTAGCGGGGACCCCCTATGGATCCCCATAGATGCTAGTAGACTGGTAAAAGAAGAAATCTATTTTCTGATGATTAAAATGTAAAGGTATGATATGTGTTATGTTATAAAGTGTGTGTAATTTCAAAATTTTATGATGATTATCATGTTATTATTTTCATAGGTTATTTTCACGAATCTCACCGAGGTAAGTAGACAGTAAAGGTTTTTATGTTAATAAATGAGTTTGTTATAAATTATGCTCCATTGGTTGTTTTTGTTTTCTACCAACCTTTACTCCTGTGGCAATGAGATAGTGTGATGTCTTTATTGGGCTAGTGTAGCTCATTCCTTACTTAACCATTTCAAATCAGGAAGACGACGAGTTAGATGCCTAAGGACTTTATAGCTCCATTTATAGTTTTTATTTCGAGTATCACTTTTAATTAGCTTATTCTTTCATGATTTGAGTACGTTTTTTGTTATTGTGTAAGGGATGTTAATCAAAATTTTTATTACGTTTCCGCATTTAAGATTTTTAATATATACATCTTCATTTAAATTCTGGGGCTGTTACAGTTGGTATCAGAGCCGCGTTCCTTGGAACCATCCCTTACACAATAATGTTTAGAGAAATACTCACCGATAAGTCGTTACTCAACTATTCCTTATGAAATGCAGGTGCGAAGAAGTGAGGAGAGGAAGACCCCCACTAAATCGAGCGGCACGGGATAATTCGCTTCGGGAAGATGTAGACAGATTATTTGAGATGATGGAAGGGTTCATAGCTGCCCAGCAAGGGCGAGAGGAGAGAAGGGAGTTACCCGACCCTCCTCCACTACCGCAGGTTGAGCCTCCGCTATAGCAGACTGATCCCGAGCCACCCCGGCATGGGCCTGCTCCTCCACAGTACCACCCAACACCATTGCCCCAGTACAACCCGATGCCCCAGCCACGGTACTACCCGGCACCGCCACAGTACAGTCCAGTGCCCCCATCATATCAGTAGGTGCCACCACAGGACCCCCCAGTTTATTCCCAGCCAGGTCCAGTCCCTCTTCCACGGGACCCTGCTCCTTCCTTGATTGACCCAGGCTACATAGAGAGGTACAGGAGATTGAACCCCTCTACCTTTGTAGGGGGATCCTCTTTTGAAGAGGCCCAGTACTGGCTGGCAGAGACTGAGAGAGCTTTCAGGACCTTGGGAGTAGTTCCTGAGCAGAGAGCTGCCCTTGCTTCCTACATGCTGGTAAGGGAAGCAGGACGTTGGTGGGAGCTCAAGCAGACCACCCTGCCTACACCAGTCACTTGGGAGCAGTTCTTAGCGGCCTTCCATGCGGAGTATCTCCCTGAGCACATCTGACACCTAAAGGAAATGGAGTTTGTTCAACTGATTTAGGGAAACATGACAGTATCGAAATATACCCGTAAGTTCCTAGAGCTGGGCCGATACTCCCTGGAGACAGTGATGGATGAGAGTCGAAAGGCCAGGAGATTCCAGTGGGGTCTCCGCCTGGAGATCAGGCAACACTTGTTGGTACTGGAGCTCAAGACATATTCAGCAGTTCTAGCAAAGGCACAGATCGTGGAAAGGAGCTTCAACACCCGTCCTCAGCCAGGAGGGAGTTCCCGACCCTCAGCTCCGTTCCGCAAGCCAGCACTTACTACGCTTGCCCAACCAAATAAGAGGCCCAGACCAGCCATTCAGGCCCCTCCTTAGGCTCCAGGGGCAGCACGTGGGAAGATCTGTCAGCACTGCGGCAGAGATCACGGGGACCGACCCTGCTACCGCCTCAATAACACTTGTCGCATATGTAGCAGTGCCCAGCATTATGCAAGAGAATGCTCGAGGAACCAGAATCAATGAAGGCCTCCTACCTAGGGCAGAGCTTACAACCTTACCCAGCAGGATGCCGACGCTGACCCGGATATGGTACAGGGTATGTATACTATCTGTGACCATATTGCTCATGTTTTATTTGACAGTGGTGCATCGCATTCTTTTGTTTCACATGTTTTTGCTTTCAAAATTAATGTATCACCTAATAAACTTGATTCATTGTTATTTGTGTCTACTGCCGGAGGTGAAACACTACTAGGGGAAGTTATCTATAGGGCTTGTGCCGTGGAGATAGCAAATAGAAAACTGAGTGTAGACCTGATAGGGTTAGACACGGAGGATTTTGATGTAATCTTATGAATGGATTGGCTAGCGGCGTATCACGCCATCATAGATTGCTTTAACAAGAAAGTTATATTTAATTCTCCTAACGAGGAGCCATTTACAAATTAATAAAATCATTCAGTACTTATTCCTTGATGGCAAGTTTTCTTAACTTCTAGTGCCTTAATCTTGCTGTTTTCTCTGACTAGGCAAGCCCAAGAAGAAAATTTGTATTCAAGAGATTCCGGTAGTCCGAAACTTCCCAAATGTATTTCCGGACGAACTGCCCGGTCTGCCAGTGGATAAAGAAGTCGAGTTCACTATAAACCTACAGCAAGGTACCCAGCCCATTTCGATTATTCCTTACCGCATGAGCCGCATTGAGATGGAAGAGCTGAGGAAACAGATCACTGAATTGCAAGTCAGTGGTTTTATTAGATACAATGTGTCTTATTGGGGTGCCGAAGTCACTTTTGCAAAGAAGGGAGATGGAACGTTGAGACTGTGCATTGATTATAGAGGATTGAACAAGGTTACGATCAAGAACAAATGTCCCCTTTCCCGGATTGATGACCTCTTTGACCAGTTACAGGGTGCACAGGTCTTCTCTGAAATAGACCTGCGATCAAGTTACCATCAGGTGAAGATAAGAACATAAGACATCCCCAAGACGGCCTTCCGAACCAGGTACGGACACTATGAGTTCCTGGTCATGCCATTTGGGCTCACCAATGCCCCGGCAATCTTTATGGATATGATTAACAGGGTCTTCAGAGAGTTCTTGGATAAATTTGTCATCGTGTTCATCGATGATATCTTAGTCTACTCAAAAAGCAGAGAAGAACATGCTCACCATCTTGCCCAAGTTTTGCAGGTCCTTAGAAACAAGAAGTTATATGCAAAGTTGAGTAAGTGTGGATTCTGACTTGAGCAGACTGCCTTCCTAGGACACATCATATTGAAGGAAGGGGTATCAGTGAATCCCGAAAAGGTTGAAGCGGTACTTGGCTAGGAGAAGCTAACATCAGTTAAGGAAATCCGCAGCTTCCTGGGAATGGTAGGTTATTACCGCAGGTTCATTGAAGGATTCTCCAGTCTAGCAGCTCCTCTAACCCGACTCACAAAGAAGAATGCCAAGTTTGAGTGGAATGAGGACTGCGAAGGAAGTTTTTTAGAATTAAAGAAGCGGCTGACTACTGCACCCGTGCTGGCTTTACCGAGTGGATCGGGAGGATATACAGTTTATAGCGATGCCTCTTATCTAGGCCTGGTTTGTGTTCTGATGTAGCATGGAAAAGTTATAGCATATGGGTCCAGACAGTTAAAGAATCATGAGAAGAACTATCCCACCCATGACTTAGAGCTTGCCGCAATCATACACGCCTTAAAAACCTGGCACCATTATTTGTACGGAGAGACATTTCAGATCTATACCGATCATAAGAGTTTGAAACACATATTCACTCAGAAGAATCTTAACATGCGTCAGAGAAGGTGGATAGAACTCCTTAAGGACTATAATTGTGATATCTTATACTATTCAAGTAAGGGCAACGTGGTAGCAGATGCTCTCAACAGGAAAATTGCAGGTATCTTAGCCCATTTGATGGTTTCAGAATGCAAGCCAATTGGGGCCACGCAACAGGTTCGACTTTAGGA
Organism: Carica papaya; assembly: GCF_000150535.2. The sequence goes on along the minus strand of NW_019014651.1, from coordinate 1,881,289 downwards.
TCTGAAGAGAGTCACATATTTGGGCCGCCTAGCAGTCCAGCCCGAGTTAATCCAGAGAATAAGGGAATCCCAGTCAGTCGACCCTGCCCTGGTAGCCCGCAAGAAGGATGCAGAACAGGGAGTGAGCTAAGAATTCCAAATCTCTGCCGATGGATTACTTCATTTCCAAGACAGGGTGTGTGTCCCAGATAACAGTGAGTTAAAAAGAGATATCATGACGGAGTCCCATAGCTCGAAGTTTGCCATGCATCCAGGAAGCACCAAAATGTACCAAAGCATGCGACCTCAGTTTTGGTGGAATGGGATGAAGAGAGACATAACAGATTTTGTATCTAAATGCTTGGTATGTCAGCAGGTCAAGGAAGAGCATCAGCGCCCAGGTGGGTTACTTCAGCCTTTACCGATCCCGGAGTGGAAGTGGGAACATATCACCATGGACTTCGTATTAGGGCTACCCAAGGCACGTTCAGGACATGATGCCATATGGGTAATTGTTGATCGACTTATCAAGTCTTCCCACTTCTTAGCCATCAGGATGACCAATTTCTTGGACAAGTTGGCAAGGATGTATATCCGGGATATAGTCAGATTGCATGGAGTTCCAGTGACAGTAGTATCCGACAGGGATCCTAGGTTCACTTCTCAGTTTTGAAGTAGCTTTCAGCAAGCTATGGGAACAAAGCTGTCTCTTAGTACTGCCTTCCATCCCTAGACTGATGGACAATCAGAAAGGACGATTTGTACACTTGAAGATATACTCCGAGCTTGTGTCCTGGACTCTGGGGGCCATTGGGATGACTATCTACCCCTAATAGAGTTTGCCTACAACAACAGCTACCAAGCAAGCATTGGCATGGCTCCATATGAGGCGTTATATGGGCGCCCGTGCAGATCACTGATTTGTTGGGAGGAAGTGGGCGACAGAAGATTGTTCGACCCGGAGTTGGTAGAGGAGACCATGTCCAAAATAGTTAAAATTAGAAAGAACATTCAGACAGCTCAGAGTAGGCAAAAGAGTTATGCAGATACCCGGAGGAGAGACCTAGCGTTTGAGAAAGGCGACCGGGTGTTTTTTAAGGTCACTCTTTTCAAGGGAATTAGTAGGTTCGGCAGGAGGGAAAAATTAAACCCCTGATTTATCGGACCTTTTGAAATCTTAGACAAGATTGGTATTGCTGCCTACAAACTAGCACTGCCTACAGAGCTCTCCAGAGTCCACAACGTGTTCCACGTATCCATGCCACGTAAGTACAACCCGGACCCTTCTCATGTCTTGGCTCATGAACCGTTCCCACTCCAAGAGGACTTGTCTTATGAAGAAATACCAATCGGTATCACTGACCGAAAGAGCAGGATACTCCGCAACCGGAAAATATCATTTGTAAAGGTCGTGTGGCAGAACCACACGCCCAGGGAGGCTACCTGGGAGCTAGAATCAGATTTTAGAGCCCAGTATCCTCATTTGTTCGACCAAGAGTGAGAGACAAATTTGGGGGATCAAATTTCCTTAAGGGGGGGAGAGTTGTAACACCTAAGTATATTTTTTGTATTATTTTTATTTTTATTTTTATTTTTGTATTTAAATTTTTTAGATTTTAATTTAATTTAATTTAATGAAAATAAAAATAATAATAATGATAAAATTGGGTAAAATTATTATTTAGATTTAATTGAAATTGATTTTGGGAAAAAGGGGTAAAAATTTGGATTCTGGGGGTGTTTTTGAAATAAAAATCTGAAACCGGGGGTTAAAACGTAATTTAAAAAAGTTGTGCCACGTCAGCAGCCCCGGCCAACCAGAACACACTGCGTGGCAAGAAAACGCTGACACGGGACGGGACACGTGGGTTATGTTTCAACTACGATGAGAAATTTACAACTATACATAAATGTCGTCGAACATAAATTTTGTTACTGGAAGGCGACGAAGAAGAAGAAGAAGATGTCGAGCTCGTTGAAGCTTGGATAAAGGGAGAACCTAAAAAACTTGAGAACAAGGTTCCTAAAGGAGGAGGCAATGGTAAAATCAAAAGGAATCTCAAGTATGCCTAGTAAAAGAACGTGCAGCTACGAAACAATCAAAGTTGTTCCAGTACCTCCACGATCTCTGCGTAACTACTGCATCCTATATTTTCATCAGCATTTATTTTATACATGTTTAAATTTAGCTCCTTAACCTTAAAAAGTTACGGGTAAGAATATTTGCATTTAAAGCACATCAGTATCATGAATAAAATGAAGTAAAATTTTATAAATTAATCTGTAGTGTTTCTCGCCCAAAAAAAAAATTTCTTACATACTTACCAACATCTTATCAGGACCTATCAATTGGTATCAGAACTAGATCCAAATGGCCTCCAACAAAGAACACATTAAGAATCTAAAAATGAGTCTCGGAACTTTACAGGACAACTTTAGTTTGTAAGAAACTGGAATAGCCGACAAACATCATATGATTGAGGATTCTTTCAAGTAGCTAACAGACACAGTCATTTCCAACTGTAAAGGCTCCAACAGTAACTAGACCGCTCGCCTCAGCCAGTTGCGCATGAATCACGAAGATGGCAACAGACGCACAGACGAAGGCTGTTAACCTTTTTACTTCAAACTCGCCAAACTCAATTTTTCTTCTTACATTGGCGATGACTCAACGAAGTGGATTAACTGCATAAAGTAGTTCTTCGAGCACTAGAGCATCGATGTGGATCAAAAGGTATTATTGGCATTGTACCACTTGTAAGGCGAAGCCAATAAGTGGTGGCAATAGCTTCACCGGTTCTGCACGGAAAAAGATAAAGAAATTATTTGGATTGTATTTGAAGAGGAGTTTTGGGCCAAGTTTGGGGCAAGTTTGGGCCAACTGAGAGTGAAGACTTTGATGAAGCCTTGTCCAAAGTAAATCAGACTAGTCCATTACGTGAATACTAAAAAGAGTTATAGTGACTAGGAGGATAAATGTAAAAGGCTTTGGTGGGGACTTTTAGCAGTGGGCATAAGCTCAAAATAGCAAATGAGATCAAGATGTTCCAACCTAAATCCTTAAAAGAAGTGATTAGCCTGACCCGCATGGGATAAAATCAATTGAATCAATGACGCCGATCTAACCAGTTCAGGCAAGTTGCAACCACCCAACCATCTCAAGCATTAGCAGCTCCAACGTCATAAAACGTCTCGACTCCTTTTGTCGCCAATAAGCAACACTCGTAGGACAAAATACAGAGACAACAAGCGCACCGACTTTGCTTCAACTGCAATGAGAAGTTTACAAATGGACACAGATGCCGCTGAACTTAACTTTTGCTTCTAGAAAGCGACAACAAAGAAGAAGAAGATATTAGGCCTGTGAAGCCTGGATAAAGGGATAACCCAAAAAATAAAGGGATTGGTAGAGCTGCATGAAGATTCTACAATATGAACCTTGAGTACAAGGTTCCTAAAAGGGGAGACAATGATAAGATAATAAGGAATCCCAAGTATACCTAGTAAAAGACCGTACAGCTAGGAAATAGTCAAAGTAGCTCCAACACCTGCAGGATTTTGATGCCATCTTCGGATACTGAGCCAATATCTATCTTCATGCTTCTTTGATCCTCGAAATTGCAGACCTCTAAACCCTAGTTGCATCTCATAGCGCCCTCTATTCTCTCTTCTTCTTCGGAGCCCTCGAAGCATATTCTTCCCCTGTCGTATGTACGAACGAGAAGAAGGCTTCTTTCTATTCAGAATGACGTCTTCCAGTGGCCAGGATTAACTTTGAGACAACGTTGTTTTGAGCTCGTGAAAATAATATTAAAAATCTGAAATAATGTCGTTTAGTTTGACTCCGAAACAAAACGACGTTGTTTCAGATGCTGGGTTGGTGGAGCCCAGGATGGATCATTTTTGGCCTTTTGCTCAGGTAGACAATAATAATATTATAATAATAAAAATATCATCAATTATAAAAAATAAATCTTTTTACTTGAATTTCTCACTATTTTATTATTGTTATTATAATTATTTGATCAAATAAAATTAAAATATTTTCGGGAATTAATTTAAAAATACATATTATATTTAAATCAAAAATTGCTACAAGGGCTAGTGTATTTGGGTATATGTTCCATTATAATATCCAATATTATTCTTGATAGTGGATCCCAACAGTTGAATTAACTGGAGGATACTGTAAGTTAAAAGTACCGAATGCAGTAGTAGTTCACAAATTTTTAAGGAGACTAGCCTCTTGCAATTTGGAGAAAGATTCACGAGAAGGTTTTGAATTTTGAAGGGGTAACATTGTTTAGAATGAGAAAGGTGGGTTGTCAGTCCAAAAAGGTGAATTGATTTTTCAAGTTTACTCATTAACCAGAAATTATTTGGATATTCAAAGTCATACAAAATTAAGAATCTTGAACAAAATCAATATAAAAATACAAGTAGAGAAGGGAAAGAGAATGCAGTCGTATTTTGCCACCAATCATATGCCTGTAGTTCTCTCCTACTTGAACTTCTTCAAAAAGATTGTTGAATATGATGTCTAATTCACCGATTTCAATGACCATCAAAGTATATACATATATAATTATTAAGGTGTTAAGAGTTTTCCTAAATATATTCTTTAATAAACCAATATAAATATCAACTTTTTAAATCCTAAATTTATTTCTCCGAGTCAGTTTTGGAGGACAGAGATGGAGGGAGAGATTCGACGAAAGAAACATAAAATCTATGTTTACTAATTAACTAGTTTCTTGCGTTGGCGGATAATAATATATGAGAGTTTGGTTTTATTTTTTTATTTATTTTTTATTTTTATAATTTTCATAGGATTTGTTTAGTCTTCTACAATAACTCTATAGATTTAGCAGATTTATATAGTAGATCATTAGAAAGCTTTTCGCCATAAACTTTTCTCAAGCATACCATGGGTTTCTTGCATAATTAACCAACTTGGTAGCACTACAAAGTAAACTTCCAGCCACCATTTGATAGCCCTTCAAACAAGCTTTCCAATTATATCAAAATCGTGTTCTAGTTGATTGGGGGGATTGAAAGATTTGATGACATGAAATTAGACTCTGAAAAAAGCTTATAAGAGACAATATTTTAAAATGATTTTTTACACTCAGGCTTGTCTTTAAAGAAATTATACTTTCCCTACTTATTCTTAAAATAATATATCTTTAAAAAATTTATGAATTTCACAATTTTATTATGATTTTTAGAACTTGAAAAAATTATATGATTTTAAATGACAGACTTGACTATAATATAAAATCCAGAAATATTTATAGTGATCCGCGCAACACGTGCATCTGTCGCACATGCATCCCATTTTTTCAAGTAATGAGAAAGTAAGTAGACAATTTTAAAACTTGAATAAATATAAATCCCAAGTAAAGACTTAACACAAACAGATTTTATTTCCAATTCCACCTAAAAAAATATAATGTCACATACATACAATAAGACACCCATTGAGTGCACTTCACATTTACATTGTTTAATTGTTTATTTTCCTCATAGAACTGAAAGCCTAACAACCTGAAGCCTTGAGAGAAGTTGGACAGAACAAAGTACAAATGATACGGGATTTATATAACTAACTACACATTCAGATATGGATATACATGCATATACATATATATATGTATAGAGAGAGAGAGAGGACATCTGTCATATAAAAGATATACTATTCCTCCAGTGTTTGCTTTCATATCCGGCCAAACTGCCAATATTTCTAGAGAATGTAACAGCAAACCAAAAATAGTCACAGCAAACAGAACAAAACATGCATATAACACCAATCAGGACTAGCATCAATTGCAAGATACTTAATCTGCAAATTGTAACTGAAACAGGCTTGATAAACAAATTCTATATATGCAGATTCCAAATGCAAAATATCATTCAAAATTCTAGTCGACCCGAACTCCTTAGGACCCAAATAATTAAAGATAATAAATAACTGCCATTTAAAGTTTGAACAATGCCAATGAACACACTCAATCCCAATGGAGTGGAGTGGAGTGGAGTGGAGTGGAGTATTAACACTATAAACCACCCACCAGCTTCTCTTACTTCGGTCACTCTCTCGCCTATCACAAATTGCATAATAATAAATCCTACATCCAAAATACTATCACCTGCACACTCATAATTCAACCACCACACCTATTCCTTAATCAGCTTCTCCATTCAAATAGTATTTTCCTCCAAAATTCTTTACTTCGTGGTTAGGAATTCCATTTCCTTGAACTAGTATGAGCAATTAAAAACAATTGTCTTGTAGAAAGTCAAAATGACATGCTCCCTCAACACGTATGCCATATTCAAGAAAATCCAACAGCAAGCAACCCCTCACATCTAAGTTGGTATATTCTTTGTCTAGGATGTCAATTTCACATAACAATTACACCTTTTGCTGTTCACATATATCAATCTATAAATATTCATACACTCACATCTACAAACAATGCAAAATCCAACGGAAGCATAGAGTCCGAAAACCCACTTAGAAAAACCCACAATATCAACTCTATCAAATAATAACATCGTGAAAATGAAGTGCCAACTATTCCTAGACCAAAG
>NW_019014651.1:1845783-1857983 GCF_000150535.2 Carica papaya | reverse complement strand
ATAGAAAGAAAAATGTAACACGTATGAAGTGCTACAACTGCAGCAACAAGGGTCACTTCGTTCGTGATTGTTACGAGTCGAAAAAGGTACCTTTCTCTATTTTGTCTCTTGATTTATTTGTTTGTTCTCATGCATTAGTTGTTAATTCTTTTCCTAATTGGATTATAGACATAGGGGCAAACAAACATGGAATTCAAGATCGAGCTTGATTCCTGGACTACTGTTGTATTATGGTGGGTTCGTAAACTATTGTATTGGGTAACGACAGCGAAGAGGATGTCCTTGAAATCAGAATATACCAACTCAAGCTACATGCAGGAAATACTTATTCTTTTATGATACTTTATATGCATCTAGGGTACGATGTTGTTTACTTTCAGTTGTTTCCTTATTGAGATTGTATTTTTCTTTTAACTTTAGGTCTGGTATTTTAGACATTTTATATCATGGTGATATATTTGGTCATGGGTCTTTAAGAAATAATTTCGTTGTTCTTGACTTGGATAACAATATATACAATAATTCTAGATTTGCTTATATTTATCACTTTGATTATGATTCTGAATCTATTAAATGACACGCTAGACTTGGTCATATTGGCCAAGACAGAATGAGTAGATTGGCTAAAGAAGGTCTTTTAGATCAACTTATTAAGGTTAAGTTGTCTAAATGTGAGTCATGTTTAGCTAGTAAAGCAAGTAAGAAGCCTTTTGGTAAGGCTTTAAAGGACGTCAAGTCCCTTAGAATTAAACCATTCTAATATTTGCTAGCCTTTAAATATCAAAACACATCATGATGCCATATAGTTTCTCATTTTTTTAGATGATTCTTCACGATATGGATATATGTATTTAATTTCTCATCGCTATGAAGCGTGAGATATGTTCAAACATTTATAGCAGAAGTAGAAAATCAGATGGATCAAAGAGTAAGGACTCTTTGAACCGATCATGGTCGTGAATACCTTTATGAAATGTTCAAAGAATATTATGAGAAAAAGGGTATACGTAGGCAACTTACAATTTTTCATACTCCGTAATAAAATGGTGTTATAAAATGAAGGAATTGTACATTATTAGATATGGTTAGATTGATGATGCACATGCTAACATCTTTAATAATTTTAGAGAGATGTGTTGCTTACGATAACCTATATCCTTAATCGTATACCAAGTAAAAATATACTCATCAAATCCATATGAGTTATGGAATGACAAGAAGCCCATTTTTTGATCGTGTACATCATTGGGGATCGGTAGACTATGTGCATAACACAACCCACAAACACGAAAAACTAGGTCCAAGAGCAACTAAGATGGTGTTCATCAAATATCCTGAATATTCAAAAGGATATGTAATGTTTAGAGAACACCTGAATGGTGGCATAAATGAAATTGACTCCCGCAATGTTGCTTTCCTTGAGGATGAGTTCCTAAACATTGGTAAAATAAAAGAAAATCTCAAACTATATGAGTTATAGGAGGACATACAACTATCTATTAACGCGAGTGAGGCATTGAGAATCTAATCAGTCACCAAAGATAATGATATTTCACTAAATAAAAGAGATAGTGGGAGTGATCCTACTATTCTAGACGGTGAAAACTTGCATATAGATGATAATCCACTAAAAAATGAGGTTAGTCCTCAAAATCCGAGCTTGAAATATGAGATTAGTCTTTAAATTCCAAATCTAATGAAGAGATTTATCATCTAATCAGGTAGGTGATGAATGTTTTAAAATTTGAAAGAGTAAACGTGAAAAAATTCCCCAACAATATTTCAAAATCGAATGAGAAATTTTCCTATGCACTTTTTTAGAACTTGAGGAACCCACCTCCTATAAGGAAGCTATGAATTCACCAAAAAATAAAGAGTGGATTGATGCCATGAGGGATGAGATGGACTAAATGACGAGAAATAAGGTTTGGGAACTGGTTGATCTCTTGCCTCGGCGTAAATCAATTAGAAACACGTGGATTTTCGAGATAAAATGTGGAGTGAATGGATCAATTAAAAGGTTTAAGACCCAACTAGTGGTGCAATGTTTTGCCCAAATTGAGAGTATAAACTATGAAGAGACTTCTTCTCTCGTGGTGAGATTTGCCTCTATTCGCCTCTTTCTAGCCCTAGTTGCCTATTTAGACTTGGAGTTATTTCAAATGGATGTTAAAACTGCTTTCCTCAATAATCCACTTGAGGAAGAAATATATATAGATAAACCTATTGAGTTTGTCTCAAAAGGTTAAAAAAACAAAGTTTGTCATCTTAAAAGATCCATATATGGTCTCAAATAGTCTTTCAGATAATGGTATTTCAAATTCCATGAAGCCATTACTTCATCTGGCTTGTCCATAGTAGATGAAGACCATTGTGTATATGTCAATAAAACAATGAGAGATATTATATTTCTCTCCTTATACGTGATGACATACTATTGGCTGAAAATAATATGGAGATGATTAATGCCACTAGGCAGTGGTTGTCCTCTATTTTTGAGATGAAGGACAGGGGTAAAGTCAGGTTTATCTTTGGCATGGAAATAATCAGAGACCGTCCCAAGAAGCTTTTAGGACAGTGCTAAGAAGTATATATTAAGAAAGTCTTTGAACGATTTCAGATGCATTACTTCAAACCCGTTGACACTCTTATTGAGAATGGTCTAATCGTAAGTCTTGACCAGTGCCCAAAGACAAATGAAAAGAAAAAGAAAATGAGCAACGTTCCTTATACTAGTGCAATAGGCAGTTTGATGTATGTCATGTTGTGTCCACGACCAAACATTTATTTTGCAGTTAGTTTGGTAAGTCCTATCAAAGGAACCCTGGACCTACTCATTGGCAAGCAGTCAAGAGAATCTTGTGCTACCTTCGTGGTATAAATGACCTAGTCCTCTATTATCAAGGAGGTGACTTAAGGTTGAAAGGATATTCATATGCAAACAAGGGTGGCGACTGAGATGAGTCTAAGTCAACCTCAGGATATGTTTTGTTCTTGGTGGAGGTGCCATATCTTAGTGTAGTAAAAAGCAAGACTAAATTGCTTTACTTATAATGGAAACAAAGTATGTTACTAGTTGTCTTATTGTACAAGAGTTAATTTGGTTGAAAAACTTTTTGAAGGATCTCAACATCACCTCTAAAGTTGATGAACCTATTGAAATGCATTGTGATAATACTACTGCTATCTAATATGCTCGGAATTCCAAATTCCATAGGAAAACCAAGCATATTAAGAGGTGTTATCACTTTTTTCGAAGCGCCATCAAAAAAGGAGAAGTTGTTATTAAGTATATATCTACTAGCAAAATGATTGTTGATCCTTTGACTAAGTCTATATCTATAGATGTTTTTTGGGGTCATGTGAAGAGTTTAGGTTTGCATAGACTTTAAATTTCGAGTAGAATTTGATACGTAATGGACATATATTTTTGTGTATTAATCATTTATGAAATAAAAGTTGTTATTTTCTTATGAAATGTTCATAAATATAATTGCATGATTAGGTACGTAATAATATCATCTGGCTTTATGATTGACCTTATCACACGGGTGATCTCCTTAATGCTTGAGTAGCGGGTAGGATAAGACACTCTTATTAACATTAAGTATATGCAATATGAATTATCTTTATATTTGTGTTGTATTAATGATAGAATATTAAAATTTCATAGTCGCCTTAGTATGTCTAAGATGAGACTCCAGAGAGTCAACTATGAAATATATCCGATTTCATACTAAAACATTAGAGCCGAATATCGAGTGTCAGATCACACACTGAATATATTGATCAAGTGACTCAAGTTAGATACTTAAGTAGTATATGAACTTATGATTTGCACGATATAGAAGAGTGACATACCTAACTTAGTGGGAGCTATGTTGTGACATATAGATCATATTGTATATACTATTTATGACGACCGATATAGGGAGTGACAAAATAATTCCACATTTTGTCACTGTGTGAAACTTATGGACTCTTGTGTCCTCCTTGTATGATACCCTTCGACTTAGAGCTATCACATGAAGTCAAGATTTGATGTTCCTACTTTCATATGTTTTCAAAGGCCATGACCGTATACGGAGCATGTTAAGAAAACAGTCAAGTTGAGATGGATTATTATGAGTGTCTAAGGAAGAATCTTTCTGACATCATATCATAAGCCCGAACAATTATATTTTGTATATAACCAAGTAATATAATTATAGCATAGAGGGAAATTGTATGCTAATGGTGATGTTCAAATGATCTGGGGTATTATAAATATGAGAGTGTTATATTAGTTAGATGGTGACTTAATATAATATTACTTGTTGCCTTTTAGTCACACACCTTATATCCTGTATGAAGCATGAAAGATATGTTGATGTGGTAGTATATTGTGGTTAGTGTGGCTTATGTGGTCGAGTGGGAGATGTTGTATAAAATTAGAAACATCCACAATACCCATTGTAAAAAGACATGATTCTTCGTGAGTTTATAAGAGAGATACTCTTATTATAAAAAAAAATATTACTCTTGGTGAGTATATAAGGGAGAAAAAGTTATTTCTGTTTAATGAAGAAAGCAGATAACATTAAGAAAAAATACATTACCATTTTCTCTCTCACGTTAAGTTAAACTATAAGTAGACTTGGGTTTTGGGGTGTAAAGATTAACCGGAACTCTAGTAACATCCGAAAAAAAATAAAAGGCATCAACAATTAAGGATCATGTACAGAAAAATAAACATCTTATCATATTGCTTCGGCATTAAGGTTAGTCCTAATTTTCTAATAGAGGGATTCATGAAAGAGATGTATAACACTCCAAAATTATACTAATCGAGCAATTTACGAAGGAGAAACATAACTCTCTAAATTGATTTTCATAAAAGTAGGCTATGAAAGATATACATGATGCTCCAAAATTCATTTATATTGAATGATTTATGAACGAGATGTATAACAAGATGCAACTAAAATTACACTAGCAAATGCACTAATTGTTCATGTAATAAATTGATGAATAGGTTATTATTCCATTGGGATTGATTAAATTTAATATGTCATACAAAAGCCAGGATCAACAAGTGCAATCTAAAACTCAAACATACAATTTACCATGTAAAAATTTATTTTTAAATAAAAACTCCCTACTTAAACCACAATCAACATGTGATCGCAAATTAAGTCAATTGAAAAAAAAATAATAGTTGATAAAAGGTCACAAGAGTTACCTCAATAAGTAGAATCAATTCATCACTCAATGAGATAGTTGAAACAAACATTCCAAAAAACACTCATAATAGCCAAAAGTTAAAGCTTGAAAAAGAACTTGAAATTTTGTTGATTTGAATTAATATATTACAACTTAAGTAATGAGACCTTTATACAGCCACAAACCTTACTACTTCGAGTAAAATTTGAAAATTAAATCCTAGAAAAACTCTAAATATAATCTTATATAATATTCTAATTAAAAACTCATAAACATAAATAAAATATAACTTTTCTCTCTTGAATAGTGTAGGATTCCTTTAAGGATTGTACTTGTTTTGTGTTGATTAGGTTGAAACTTTATTATTTAATGAATTTTTTACGTAGACTTTGCATTGAAGATGAATAAAATTCCAACCATGTTTGAGTAAAAAACAACTACTTTTTCTTGTGGAAATCAGTCATGAATGGGTATCCTTATCCTTTTAAACTGTTAATTCTAGCCCATAAATCATGGGATCTTGCATGATGATGAAGATCAGATCGTGTGATGAAGGATTTCCCGAGTAAGGAGGATTTTCAATAGAATGAAGATTAGATCACGAGATTTCAATGAGGAAGATTAACCCTAAATTTTTAAATCTCCAATCGAGTTGATAAAGTATATTTTCTAAGTGGAAAATATGGATCGCAATAGGCTTCCTCGCGTATAGAGGAGGAGTCTAAAACATGGAAGAAGCAAGTCGAGAAGAGAGAGAAGAAAAAAGGAAGAAAGAGAAAAAGAAGAAGAAGAGAAAAAAAAAGAATAAAAGAGAGAGTGGTGGCCAAGAGAAAAAGAAAGGAATGATTGTCTTTATCTCTCATCATGCATGACATCATCAATGATATCATTAATCTTGTTTTTTTCTCAGGAAAGTAAAATTTAATTTTACTTTTGCTTACCTTTCTGCTCAGTTGCTGCATAGGAAAATGTTATGTTTCCATTTGTTTTAGATTTAATTTTCGATAAATTATCTTATACTTATTTTCATTAATAGTGGATTTGATTCGCAGTTTGACTCGTCATTTTTTACTTTATTTTTGAGGATTTTTCATGTAAAATCTTGTGTTTATTTTATTTTGTGATTATCATCTGCTTATTATTTTACTTGATTGTGTATTAATTTTTATTGTTATTGGTTTATGTGAATTAATTTAAAGATTATCTTAATTTAAATAATTAATTATATTTTATATTCATGACCCAACAAGCGGTATCAGATCTTAATTGATATGTGGTCCGGAATTAATTGTGTAAATTAGGATTGAGGAATTCGCAAGTATGATGATTAAAGTAATTACTTCAAATTATTCAATTTAGAAGTCGAAGATAAATGATCTTCTTTATTGTAAAAATTTATACGGTTCTATTAAATTAGAAATTGGCAAGCCAGTTGGGAAATTAAATAATGACTAAAAGAAAATTTACAGGAAAACTATTTGAACTATCTAGTAGTTGGGGGAGATCAATGTCTACCACCACATAAGGAAAAAAGTTAATACATAAGACTTATGGAGGAAATTATAGACTACATATGAGGGAAAACATACTTAAAATAAAGATTTTGTTATCAGAAAGTTAGTGAACCTAAAGCTGTAAGATGAACGATCAATAGTAGAATGCCTGAGTAAGTTCTAAGATTTGGTAAATCAATTAAACACCACGAGAATAACTATAGATGATGAAATACAGACATTATTGCTCTTGAGTTATTGCTAAACAGTTGGGAGACCTTGGTGGTGTTTCTTAATAACTCTACTCAAAATGATGTTTAATCGTTATTCTTGATAAATAATAGTCTCTATAATGAAGAAACTAGAATGAAGGATTTGGGCATTGATATTTCACAGGCTCTAGTCATAGAGAGTAAGGTAGAAGCAATAGTAAAGATCATAAAGGGTACAATAAAAGAAAATTCAGTTGTTATCATTACGCTAAAGAATAACATATGAAACAAAATTGTAGAGCCTAGAAAAAGGAACAAAATAATGAGAAAAATTATAAAAAAACAGATGATTAGAATACCATGGAAACTATATGATAAAGAGATGGTTATACTTTCTCTTGATAAAGATTAGGTCATGTTATTAATCCTGATACCGAGTGAATTATTAATTCAACATCATCATGCTACACCCAAGAGAGATGTCTTTACTGTATACAAAATAGAAAATTTTAGTAGAGTGAAGATGGATAACGCCAACTATGTAGTTATAATGGGCATTGGTAATGTCTGTGTATAGACAAATGTTGGTTGGACGTTGACTTTAAAAAATGTGCGATATATACCCGATTTGCGTCTTAATCTGATTTCATCCATGCCCTAGATCTATATGGTGATTACAACTCTTTTGATGGTAAAAAGTAAAAACTCACCAAAAGTCCAATTGTAGTTGCGAGGGGTAGATCATGTCACACACTCTACAAGACTCAAGTGAAAAAAAATTAGAGGTGTTCTTAATACGATAGAAGATGACGTTTTGCTAGACTTTTGGCACAGAAGGCTACCTCATATGAATGAGAAAAGATTACAGGTTTTGAAAAAAAGTCTCGTATTCCTTTTGTCAAAGGTACGAGTTTAAACCCTTGTGATGATTATTTATATGGTAAACAACAGATAACTTCTTTAGTAATTCTCTGAAAGAAAAAAAAATCGTACTTGAGTTAGTCTACTTGATACATATGGTCCCATTAATGTGAAAATATTAGGCGGTAATAGATATTTTGTTACTTTTATTAATGACACTTTACGAAAGGTTTGGGTGTTTGTTTTGGAAAGAAAATATTTGGTTCTATAGTGCTTTCAACTAGTTTATGCTATGATAGAAAGAGAAAAATGAACATCTTTAAATTGTCTTCGTAATGACAATGATGATGGATACACTTTAAAGGAGTTTAAAAATTACTGTCTACAACATGGAATTAAACTTGAGAAGATTATACCTAGTATTCCTAAACATAATGGTGTTGTTGAAGACATAAATAGAACCATTCTATAGAAGGTCAAATGCTTGATAGAAATGGCTAATCTATGAGATCCATTTTAGGGGAAATACTTTACACCGCTTGCTACCTAATGAATCGTTCTCCATCAGATGTTTTAGATTTTTATATTCTTAAGACAGTGTGGTTTGTGAAGGATGTTACCTACTTTCACTTGAAGGTATTTAGGTGCAAGACATTTGTGCATGTGTCTAAAGAGTAAAGACTGAAATTGGATAACAAGATTATTCCGTGTAAACTTCTATGCTATGGAGACTCACAAATTTTGGGTACAAGGTATGGGATCTAGTGAAGAAAGTGATCAGATCTAGAGATGTGATCTTTGATGAATACAGGACCCAGTTGGAGCTTGAGATATCAAAGAAGACTACAAAAAGTGAAGACGCTCCTCTTTCAACACTAATTTCTCCTTCAATTAAAAATGCCACTAATGAAGTAGATGAGTTTGATATTGTGTCAGCACAAGTAGATGCTAATAATGATGTTAAGTAGTGGGATCAACAGTCTTCACCTCATATTGTATAAGAACCTCATATTAGAAGGTCAACCAAAACACATCATCTATATGTTAGATATCCTAGTTCTGATTATGTTTCAGTTACTGAAGAGGGGGAGCCAAAGAGCTTATAAGAAGCGTAAATCACAAAAGAAAAGCTTAATTGATAAACACAATGCAGGAGGAGATGATTTCTTTGAAGAAGTTTCACACTAATCCAGTTGATATGTTGACTAAAGTGGTGACTCGTGACAAACATCAGTTTTGCACTAAGATGATAAGACTAAGTGACAATTGAGAAATAGGTGTGTGGATATCTCCCCATGGGTTAGAGGGGGAGATTATTAATTCTAGCACATAAATCACAAGATCTCAGCAGACTAATGAAGATGAGATCCCATGATGGAGGATTTTCAAAGCAAAGAGATTTCAGCAAAATGAAGATTAGATAACGAGAATTCAATGATGAAGATCAACCTTGATTTTTTGAATCTCCAATTGTGTTGACAAAGCATTTTTTTTAGCAAAAAATGTGGATCATAACATGTTTCTTCACCTATAAAAGAAGAACCTAGAATAAAGAAGAGGCAAACCAAAAGGATAAGAAACCATAAGAAAATGAGAGAAAGAGCTCTGCGTGTAGAGGCTGAAAAAGAGTGAAAAGAAAAGAGAAAGAAAGACAAAAAAAGGGGGAGGTATTTATATATATATATATACAAGTTGAGTGGCGGCCAAAAGAAAAATAAAGTAGTGATTTTCTTTCTCTCTCATCGTTGATAACATCATTAGTGATATCATCATTTTCGTCTTTTTCTCATGAAACTAAAATTAATTTTGCTTTTGGTTACCTCTATGCTCATTTGCTGCACAAGAAAAGGTTATGTTTCTTTTTGGTCTGGATTTAATTCTCAGTAAATTAGCTTATACTTATTGTCGTTAATAGTGGACTTAATTCGGAGTTTGATCTGTAGTTTTTTCCTCTACACTGGAGGGTTTTCACGTAAAATCTTGTGTCTATTATATTTTGCGGTTATCATTTACTTAGTTATTTATTTGATTGTGCATTAATTTGACTTTGTATTATTATTATTGGCGTCTGTAAATTAATTTGGGGATTACATTAATTATACAATTAATTATATTCCCTATTTAGGACTCTATATGAAAGTTCATACTTCAAACATGATTCTAACTATTTTAACACATTAATTTATTGAATAAAAAACTGATTAGAACACTTGCAAAATTGACTTTAAATTCGTTGAAGAAACTTAGACACAAATCTTACTTGAAGTATGATTCATAAAACTAAATGGATGAAAAAATAAAAGAAGAGTAGAGGAAAAACTCTCATGAGAGATAATTTCCCTCTTAGGTGGGACTCTCTTTCATGCATGTCTTCTGGCCATGTGTCCTAAATTGCAGGTGGATACATGACTAACTTCTACTTAGGTGAATGGACTGATTTCTGTTTCGTGTGGCCTTCTTCATTTTGCCCAAGCTTTTCTCTTTCATGGATCCACTCTTGGACAAATAATTAAAAAGTTTGTTTGAGTTTCTTGACTCTAGCCTGTGTGATTGGCCCATATATCATCATTATACTCTTCATAAATGGCCCAAGACCATCATTCATCATGTATGAGCCTTTTTTATCTTGTTAGACTTCATGTGTAGGCAGTTTAGGGTCCAAACTACAAAAATTAGATGTTGAACAGCCTTGGCCTTTTGATTGGTCCTTTGGGAAGCTTTGACCACTTATTTGTTCCTTTGGGAAGCTTTGATCGCTTATTTGCTCACTTGGATAACCCATGTCGTGGCTTGGATGGATGGAATGGTCCCTTGAGTTTTCTATGCCATCAAGGATCACATCACTATGTGATTTATGTAATTATACTATTAACTTAATATATCAAATTCTAGAGTTTTATGCTAAAAAGTAAATTAAAGCATAAAACAAGAACTATTTTACTAAACTAATTATGCAACTTTTAACATGATATTTCACTGAATAAAATTTATTAGGAATTTGATTTCATCTACACCAGGATGCAAAGATTATAAAAAGAATGAGTTTAATTATTATAAATCATGTGATAGTGTCATTGCCACTATTTAATAATACATCTTTCATGTTTAATTAACTATCTCAATGATTCTTAACCTTTAAATATCCATATTTTCATGCTTATTTTATATTAATTCTTATCAAAATGCATCAAGTTCTGTAGAATCCTTTTAGGTTAAATCTCCCACTTGATTATAATTTAAACTGACTAGAAAAATTTTCTAAGATATTTCTCAATTATTCTTATTTCATTCATGATACATCTTATAGGTTCTTTAAATATTTTTTAAATTCAGTGATTGACTTAGGACTCAAAAGTCTCTTTACACATAGCTTCTCTATCTAATACATTTCTACGAGTAAATCTACAATCAAATAACTAAAAAACATTAAGAAAAATATGATATACTCGTTATACAAGATAATAAATCAAATTTCATTCATTTGATAGAAACTCAAAGCTCATATCCATCTATCCCTAACATAAATAAATTATTTTCCATACTAAAATTCAATAATCCACGTGCAAAATTGAAGAATATCTCCATGCTTTTACAAATAAAGAGATTAAAAGAAAACATACACTCTCGGTGATCAACATGCAGGTGATGTGTTATGCCCATGATTTTCTGTACTCTTATTCTCTTTATAGTCATAAAGTTACTGCTGATTCCTCTCTTTCATAACTTATGTGTTCAACTCTTTATATTTTTTATGAATTTTCTCTTCAAGAGCTAATGATTCTTCTAAGACCTTTAAGGGTCCTATTTATAGCTTATGGGGCCTCAAATTCAAGTCTCCATCCACTTATATATCCATAATTTAAGCGTCAATTGAATTATCTCTATAAATCTTAATCTAACTTTAGTTTTTTTACTAATTTAAGTACAACATTGCTCGTATATGATTCTTAGCATTATGGAACCCAAATTTTTTGTTTTTAAATATTGTACAATGCATGATATCCAAATCTTGGCATTACTGGGCTCACTTTCTACTCCTTCAATACTGCAACAACTAAGTCTTGGTGTTGTGACCCTAAGTTTCTGCCATTTCTAGTGTTGTAGCACCCAAGTTCTAGTGACACAACATCAACCTTTATGTCACTTTTTTTTTATGTTGCAATTCTACCTTTTTGATACCGCGACTCTAAGATTATGTTCCTTCATAATGATAATACTTTGAAACATCATAAATTACAATTACTTTTGATTATGTAGAGTAACATTAATACATTAAGTTTCCATGTAAAATGTTATAAAATTAGCTAGTATTAAGTGTTTTAATGCTTAAATTGTTAATAAAATATTGATTTGTTAGAAATCCCAAATTATTTACATTAAGTGATCTAAAAAAGAGATATTAGAGCACTATATTCATTTTTCATGAGTAAGT
>NW_019014651.1:1688012-1715191 GCF_000150535.2 Carica papaya | reverse complement strand
TAAAGCCTCAAGTATATTATAATATTAAATTTATAAATGATGAACTATTGATATCACTATAGTTTTTTTTTTTTGACAAAATGTTAGCATATTTAGTGTTCACTCAAAGGGGTTTAAAATACTTAATATTTTATATCATTTATATGTTATCTTTGGGTATCCATCTAAATAACACAAAATAAACTATCAGTTTATAATTAGTAGAAAATGACTATGTTTTGGGTTAGTCTCAATTTTATAATTATATATATATTATTCCTTTATAAGTCTTCCTTAATTTTTAATATAGTTTAACTAACGTAAAATTTATCAGCTTGGGGTACTTTGGTAACTCACTATGTTAATAAATCTTAAGTCATAAAACTACGAAATCATAATTTATATAAAATATACATATATATTTACATTTATGAAACTAATTATAATTTAATATATACATAGATAAATTGTTAGTGCAATAATATGTTATATATATATATATATATATAAAATGTTAATGCAATAATATATAAATTGTTAATACGTTAATATATAAATAAACTATTAGAGCAATAATATATGTATATATAAATTATTAGTAATAATATATATATATATATAACTGTTAGTATAATATATATATATATAAATTATTAGTAATAAAATATATAAATATAAACTGTTAGTAGAATTTTAAGATGTGTGAATTCAACCTTACTTTGATACCAAATTAAGAAATTTTTATGTGAAAGTCATCTTTTTATTAAATTCAACACAACTTAAAAAAAGAAAAACAATAAAAAGTTAGAGCTACATATTATTCTGAGATGATGTAGCTATAATATGATTGAGAGACCCTCTAGAAAAAAAATTTCATTCTCTGACTTACTTATTCTCTCTATCTAATTATTATGCACAAAATTTTGTAATTTTAGTTTATGGAAGATACCTTAAACGGAAAATTTGTACTCATTTTATAGATGAGAAGAGATACCAAAGTGTAGCGCCCGGACCGAGAAGGAGGGAAAAAAAAAAAAAAAAAAGGGCCACGTCGGCAGCCACGTCAGCAGGCCCGGTCAGCAGTCGGGGCCTGCCACGTGGCAAGACCACGTCGCTCCGAAAAGGGGCTACGTTGGCGATCCGCGTGGGTGCGATCGGACGGCCCAGATCAATCGCGCGATCGGACGGCCTAGATCAATCGCGCGATCGGACGACCCAGATTCAATCAAAAACGAACGGCCCAGATTAAAACAAAATGAACGGCTGAGATCAAAAGGCAAGGGGTTATAAATAGAACCCCCAAACCAGACCACAAACCCTAGCCGCCTGCCGCTCGCCGGAGAAGACAAACCAGAAGCCGGCCGCCGCCACCCGCCGCCGCGCCGGGGAAATTTCCGACCGCCGATCGAGGTAAATTTCATACCCCCGACTCGTTTTTCCACGCTGATTCCTCTTGTGGCCAAATCGGAGCCAAAATCCCGGCCAAACGGCCGGAATACGCGGCCGAAAACAGCCAACTCGAGGCGACTCGCCGCCGCCAGCGGCGGCGCCGTCGCCGGAGCAAGGCGGAGCCGCCGTGCCGGAGTTGCGATTTGGGCCGAAAGGGGCCCTGGACCTAATTTGGGATTTTTTTGGAACACGTGCAGGTACCAGTAGTGCGTTTCAGTTCCCCGAGAAAAATTCAGGGAAAATTAGGGATAGCCTGCAAGCGCACTGCAAAGCCGTGTTCGGACCCCGAAAATGAGTAAGGACCCCTCACCCTATTTCCTATCACGGTATTAAAGTTCAAAATGATAAAACGGTATTTCTTGAATTAACGAATGTGTGAAATTGCTTAAGGTGGCTAATGGAGCCCGAGTCTAGTGTGATTGGTGATTTACTGTTATTTGGCCTGTTTACAGCTTTAAATGTAGTATGAGGTTTGATGTGTTTATTTTATAGTTTCGTGTGCATATATTACGTTTTTATTGGTTATGGGTTGAATGACTGAAAAACTGATACCGTATGTTGTCTGTTTGGCATGAATTACGATATGCTTGTTTAAAATGTGAATTGATAATGCTTACTGAGGAAGAGGAAAATGAAAGATTGTGTAGACTGATAATTGTATGATGGGGTCAGCCTGACTAGATATCCTGGGAGATGGTGGACGGACCGGGTCCGTAGGGAACCCTACCAGGATTGTGGTCTCACATGCCGGACGGGGTATGGAGATCTTATGTGTTTTGGCGCCCATACCGAATGGGGTATGGGGACGGCCCGTTTCACCCTCATACCGGACGGGGTATTGAGGTTTATGTTTTTGGCGCCCATACCGGACGGGGTATGGGGACGGCCCGTTTCACCCTCATACCGGACGGGGTATTGAGGTTTATGGTTTTGGCGCCCATACCGGACGGGGTATGGGGATGGCCCTGGAAACTGATTATGAATGTTAAAGGTTAACGGGTAGCGAGACCCCTATGGACCCCCATGGATACTAGTAGGCTGGTAAATAAGAAAAGGATATGTTGTATAATGATTGAATTACAAAAGGCGTGATAAGTACTATGTTTTACAGCTTATATTATTCCATGATTGTGATAATGTTATTGTTTTCTTATATTGTTTCATGAATTCCACCGAGGTAAGTGGATGGTAAAGATTTTATCATGAATAAAAGGATTTGTTGTAAATCATGCTCTATTGGTCTTTTGTGTTTTTCTACCCACCTTTACCTCCGTGACGGTGAGATATCGTGATGTTCTTACTGGGCTAGTGTAGCTTACTTCTTATTTAACCATTTCAGATCAGGAAGACATGGTTCCCGAGCCCGTTCCGCAGGAGGACGACGAAGGGGATGCTTAGAGATTCTGTAGTCATACTCATAGTTTTATTTTCGAGTTTCTCTTTTAGTTAGTTTAATCTTTTATATTTTAAGTACGTTTTTAGTTTTCGTGTAAGGGATGTTAACTGAAATTTTGATCTCGCTTCCGCATTTTATGTGTTTAAATACTCATTTCATTTTCACATTTCCGGGGTCGTTACACAAAGTACATTCAAAGTAATTGAATTTGTTGATAATATTTTATATTATTATAAATTAATACCCATAAAATACAATAATTCTGTAATTTATTTTAAGGTTACCTATTACAGCAAATGACATTTTCTTTTATAACAGTTATTTATTATTTTGGGTCTTTTTTATGTTGGTTTCAACCGTTATAAGTGGATAAAAAAATAAAACACTATATTAATAGTCATCTACTTAATTGCTGAAATTAAAATAAGATTATACTTTAAAAATCTTGGTGGGTTAATTTTGTTTTATTAATAGCCTTCAATTATGTTACTTGTTTATGAGGTCCACTTTGTTTTTTATCATATTGCACTATTGGAAACACATGAATCATTTCTTTCATTGTTAATCTTTTCTTTTTTCACATGTCCTTACTTAAATAACTATTGGAAACACATCATCCTCTTTTAGAAGTTATAATTATTTTTTTGTTATTTTAAAGTATGATTTAATTAGAATATACTAATATTTTTTTCTTTTATTTATGTTAGGTTTTTAAAATTAAGTTATACATTTTGAGCTATGAGTTAAAAAATTTGTGTAAAAGTAGAATGAATTGATAGTTACTAATAACTGTGGTTTTAAATTTTTACACATGAATCATTTCCTCCTCTCTTTCGTGTTTGTTAAGAGTCTCTTCCCAAACTTATATAAGAAAATAAATCTAGGGTTTATAAGTTTGATATTTATACTAGTTTCTTAAACGATAGTTTATATAAGCTTTATTAACTTAACATTTAATAAATTAATCAATTTTTTACTTATTTATTTATTATTATTTTGTTTATATATATTATATATTTTTTCGCTAGTTATTAGAAATTTAGATCATTTTTTCTGATTCTTCATCAGTTTAACCCACTCTTAAATTCAGTTAAATCAAATTTAAAATTAATAAGCACTTTTAAACATAATAAACTATTTCAGTTATAAGATTAAATGTGAATATATAATTTTATTCTATAAATAGAAATTAATAAAAAATACTTATTTTTAATCATAAAAATATAATATATCATTTCCGATGCTATTTATGTTACTTGATTTTTTACTATTTTATTATAGCTATGACTCACATTCTTTATATTTAACAGTGAACCTGTACATTAGAAAATAAAGGCTTTATTAAAGTTACTATAATTTTCAATGTCTAAAAAGCCATTTTTTTATATAAAAAAGAGCCATTTTTATATGAATAATTTAGGGTTTATGTAACTTAGTGAAGGGTAGTTTTGTCCAATCACAGGAAAATTTCATTATTTGGACGCGTTATAATAATAATTTGAGCTTTAAAATCGAGAAATCCGATTTTCTATTTCTTAGTATTGCTTTCCATAAAACGGCATCGTTTTGCAACGGCTGCTAGCTTCTGTATCAGATCGGGTAAAGTGACGGGCGTTGTGGTGGCCTCGCAGTTCACTTCAATTATCGTCTTCTGCTCGCTCGGTGATTTGCGTTTCTCTCTCAGTTGGCCGCATCTCCACCACCAAATACATCGCCACCAAATCGGTTCTTCATCTTTCTGAAACTCTCCTATCTAAGATTTGATTTCTCTCCTCAATCTGAAGGTAACTCTTGACTTTAGAATGCAGTTTTTAGTTTTTGTTACTAATGCTTTCTCTTATGAAATTAGTGATTGCCGCTGGTAACTGTTGGATTGATTTCTGAATCTTTGATTGCGATTATTCATGTCCTGCAAAATATTTTGGTGATGTTTTTGTAACATTATTCATGTTCTGTAAGGCTATTGAACGCAACAGAACTTCTGGTTGTAGTGCTACATAGTGAAAATTATTAGTTTTAATGAGATTTTACTTGAACGAGTCATGTCCTGTTAATTGAATTTTAGAAATAGTCATTTTATGTCAGAGATAACCGTTGGATGTATGAGTATGTGGTTTGAGTTGTTTAGGCATGCTCATTCTTTACAGTAATTAGGATTGATATATTTTTATTGCAATACGGTGTTTATTTGAGTGCTGCAATTATTATGAGGAATTTGATTAATGAATGTTAGATTTGTGTTTAATGAAAATTATTTGATCATATCTGTAAATATATATGCTCAATACAATTTCTTTGGGGATGAATTTTTTGTCTCGTGCTTTAAGGAAATTTTACAGGGCAAAAATGAGAAGAAAAGTATTTGCAATGAGCTCAATTTTGATCTCAAGCTTATTTGAACTTTAAAACAAGTCCAAGTTTGATATTGTTTGGTTTCTTACCAAGCTTGATTTAAACTGATCTGGAGGTTTTCATTTTTCTTTTTCATGTGGGCTGAGCTTGCGGCTAGAGAAAAGCTCCAAGCAAGCTTCCAGTTGAGCCTAGAGAAAACTATATTTTAACGAGCTGGGACTAGAGTATTAGTTATTAAGCTCTGCTCATTTTGTTTCCAACTGTAGCTGTTTTTAGTTGTAGCTGGATTTTTAAAATCATGTAACAAATGTTGTATTTATGCTATATATGAATTTTGTATCAGTTTTTAGATGGGTTCAGTAAACTGATTTGTTTCTTTTTGTTTGAATTTTAGATTTATGTTCTTGGCTTCTTTTCTCTGCTTTTAAGCACAGAATGGGGTGTTTCAGTGAAGAAAAGCTCAGGTTTTGCATTGATAGAGGGGGTACATTCACTGATGTTTATGCTGAGATCCCTGGCCAGCCTGATGGTCGAGTTCTGAAGCTTTTATCTGTTGACCCAGCAAACTATGATGATGCTCCAGTTGAAGGAATTCGAAGAATTCTTGAAGAATACACAGGGGAAAAAATCCCACGAACATCAAAAATCCCAACTGATAAAATACAGTGGATTAGGATGGGTACAACTGTGGCAACTAATGCACTGCTGGAGAGGAAAGGTGAAAGGATAGCTTTGTGTGTCACTCAAGGCTTTAAGGATTTGCTGCAGATTGGTAACCAAGCTCGACCAAACATCTTTGACCTCACAGTATCAAAACCATCAAATCTTTATGAAGAGGTTATAGAGGTTGATGAGAGAGTTCGGCTTGTGCTTGAGGATAAAGAATGTGAAGATCCTTCATCTGTATCTTGTGGAGTTTCTGGTGAGCTTGTTAGGGTTGTGAAGCCACTTGATGAAGAAGCTCTGAAGTCTTCATTAACACAGCTGCTGGAGCAAGGGATTAGCTGTTTGGCTGTTGCATTAATGCATTCATACACCTATCCAGATCATGAAATTGCGGTTGAAAAGTTGGCTTTAGGATTGGGTTTTAAACATGTTTCTTTGTCTTCTGCCTTGACTCCTATGATTCGAGTTGTGCCACGGGGTTTAACAGCATCTGTAGATGCCCATCTTACCCCAGTAATTAAAGAGTATTTATCAGGGTTCATATCCAGATTTGATGAAGGACTAGGAAAGGTGAATGTCTTATTTATGCAATCGGATGGAGGACTTGCACCAGAAAATAGGTTTTCAGGGCACAAAGCAGTTTTGTCTGGTCCTGCAGGTGGAGTTGTAGGCTACTCACAGACTCTCTTTGAACATGAAACAGACAAGCCTCTAATTGGTTTTGACATGGGTGGTACCTCAACTGATGTAAGCCGTTATGCTGGCAGTTATGAACAAGTCCTTGAGACACAGATCGCTGGTGCTATTATACAAGCACCTCAACTTGACATAAACACTGTTGCTGCTGGTGGTGGATCAAAGTTAAAGTTCCAGTTTGGAGCTTTCCAGGTAGGACCTGAATCAGTGGGTGCGCACCCAGGTCCAGTCTGCTATCGGAAAGGAGGGGAGCTGTCAGTTACAGATGCAAACCTGATTCTGGGGTTTGTGATTCCTCATTACTTCCCATCCATCTTTGGTCCCAAAGAAGACCAGCCCTTGGATATCAAGGCTACTAGAGAAGAATTTGAGAAGCTTGCAGAACAAATAAACTCCTTTAAACGGAGCCAGGATCCACTTTCCAAAGACATGACAGTGGAGGAGATTGCATTGGGATTTGTAAGTGTAGCTAATGAGACAATGTGTCGTCCTATACGGCAATTAACTGAGATGAAGGGCCATGAAACAAAGAACCATGCCCTTGCTTGCTTTGGTGGGGCTGGACCACAGCATGCTTGTGCAATAGCTAGGTCACTGGGTATGAAAGAGGTTCTTATTCACAGGTTCTGTGGGATTTTAAGTGCTTATGGCATGGGATTGGCAGATGTTGTTGAAGAGGCACAGGAACCATATTCTGCTGTTTATGGTCCAGAGTCTATCATGGAGGCCTCTCGCAGAGAAGCTCTGTTACTGAAGCAGGTGAACCAGAAGCTGCAAGGGCAAGGGTTTAAAGAGGAAAATACCACAACAGAGACATATTTAAATCTAAGATATGAGGGCACAGATACAGCAATCATGGTAAAGAGACAAATAACAGAAGATGGATCAGTAAGTGACTATGCCACAGAATTTGTTAAGCTGTTCCAGCAGGAGTACGGATTTAAACTTCAAGATAGGAAAATTCTTATATGTGATGTAAGAGTACGTGGTATAGGTGTTACAAATATATTGAAGCCACGGACCTTAGAACGAGCACTCAATATTCCTAAAGTTGAAGGCTATGACAAGGTTTACTTTGGGAATGGATGGCATGAGACACCATTATTCAAGCTTGAGAATCTGGGCTATGGGCATGCCATTGCTGGTCCTGCAATCATCATGAATGGAAACAGTACAGTAATAGTAGAACCTAACTGTAAATCTATCATTACTAAATATGGTAACATTAAAATTGAAATTGAATCTGCTTTAAGCACTGTGAAAGCTGCAGAAAATGTTGCAGATGTTGTGCAGCTTTCTATCTTTAATCATAGGTTCATGGGGATAGCTGAACAAATGGGACGAACCCTACAAAGAACTTCTATATCAACAAATATCAAGGAGCGACTGGATTTCTCTTGTGCTCTTTTTGGTCCCGATGGAGGACTAGTTGCCAATGCACCCCATGTCCCAGTGCATTTGGGAGCTATGTCTAGTACAGTTCGCTGGCAACTAAATTACTGGGGTGATAATTTGCATGAAGGAGATGTTTTAGTGACCAATCATCCTTGTTCTGGAGGGAGCCATCTTCCTGATATAACTGTGATTACACCTGTATTTGATAACGGGGAACTGGTGTTTTTTGTGGCTAGTAGAGGCCATCATGCAGAGATTGGAGGTATTACACCTGGAAGCATGCCGCCTTTTTCAAAGTCCATATGGGAGGAGGGAGCAGCCATAAAAGCCTTTAAGCTTGTAGATAGGGGAGTTTTTCAAGAAGAAGGAATTATCAAACTTCTTCAGTTCCCATATTCTGATGAATCAGCTCAGAAAATCCCAGCAACACGCCGACTTCAAGATAATCTGTCAGATCTTCGGGCACAAGTTGCTGCTAACCAGAGAGGAATTTCCCTCATCAAAGAGCTTATTGAGCAGTATGGTTTGGACACTGTCCAGGCATACATGAGCTATGTTCAGCTCAATGCAGAAGGAGCAGTGAGAGAGATGCTTAAGTCTGTAGCTGCTAGAGTTTCCCCTCAGTCGGCAAAGCTTGGAGAGAGCAATTGTATAACTGTTGAAGAAGAGGATTACATGGATGATGGCTCTGTTATTCATCTCAAACTTACAATTGATCCTCATAAAGGGGAAGCAGTTTTCGATTTTAATGGGACAAGTCCAGAAGTTTATGGAAATTGGAATGCTCCAGAAGCAGTTACTGCTGCGGCAGTCATATACTGCATTCGCTGTTTGGTGGACATTGACATTCCCCTCAATCAAGGTTGTTTAGCTCCTGTCAAGATTCATATTCCAGAAGGCTCACTCCTCTCTCCAAGTGATAAGGCTGCTGTAGTGGGAGGAAATGTTCTCACATCTCAAAGAATAACCGATGTTGTACTTACTGCATTTCAAGCATGTGCATGTTCCCAGGGTTGTATGAATAATCTCACGTTTGGGAATGATAGTTTTGGATATTATGAAACAATTGGAGGTGGGAGTGGGGCTGGTCCCAGCTGGGATGGAACTAGTGGAGTCCAATGCCACATGACAAATACCCGAATGACTGATCCAGAGATTTTTGAGCAAAGATATCCGGTTCTTTTGCATAAGTTTGGGCTTAGAGAGAATAGTGGAGGATTGGGATTTCATAGAGGTGGTGATGGATTGGTAAGGGAGATAGAGTTTGTGGGTCCAGTTATAGTGAGTATTCTATCAGAGAGGCGAGTTCATGCACCACGAGGATTGAATGGAGGAAAAAATGGGGCCTGTGGAGCTAATTACCTTATCACAAAAGATAGAGGAAGAATCTACCTTGGAGGTAAGAATACAGTGGAGGTGAATGCAGGTGACGTTCTTCAGATTTTAACACCGGGTGGTGGGGGATGGGGTTCTCTTTGATTCTTTATTAACAGTTTGTAGCAAAAGCAATAGAACAATGAATGTTATTTTTTGCTGTGGTTAAAGCTGTCATACGGTCAATTGACTTTATGGAACTGTGGATCTCAATATCTGGAATATTTGATTTTTGTGTCAGCTTTGAAGAGAGGTCTTACAACTGACTCAACGGAGTTCATTTAATCTGACTTATGCCAAGCAACTTTGGCATTGTTTTTCCATTATTGTTTAATAATCTCTCTCTCCATCCATGACGAGAAAGAATGTTGGTTTAATTGGGGATTGAAAAGGATGAGGGATAGCAATTCACCCTTTTTGTGATACAACATGGAAAGAAGTCAACATGAGTTTCTCCTCCATGATAAAACAGGTGCCTTCTGTGCCTACTTGCTGTTTTTTACTTCGTAGTCTGCTTTGGCATATTACCATTGGATACAAAATAAGCATAAAGTTTCTGAACCATTGAATTAAAAAGAGAGATTCTCCTCCTTTCTCCATGATTTAAAGCAAACAGAGAGGCTATCAATTTTTTTTCTCCCTGCAAAGATGAAGCTTCTTGCTGTGCACCGCCAGTAGCTGAGAGTCAAAAACTTTATACTTTTGGAGGGAGAATTCCATGAAATGTAAGAGCTTTATGAGCATTGTCTTTTATTCAAATGTTAAAGTGCTCTGCGTTATATAAATTTAGTTTATTAGGGCTTAGCACACTGGGTTATTGATTGTGTTCTGGGTTAAAGATTCTTAATTTTTGAGACCTAAAATGCATTTATTTTTATCTGTTGTCCAATTTAGTGTTTTTTATTTAAAAAATCTCTCTCTTCTATACTTTGTTGAATGTACAAATTGCTATTATCTGGTGGTTTTTTATGAGGGAATTTGGAAGGGAGGTTATTTCGTTTCTCTTTCTGCTAATTTCTTTTCTTTTCTTTTCTTTTTCTGCCTCTCCAACATTGGCCTTCGTTTTTTTTTTCTTTTTTCTAAAACATCTTCGCCAAAGATGGAGAAGCAAAGTATCATCATTATGATTAGAGGAATTAATTTCTGACTGATGTTTGAGTGTAATCTTTCTCTGGGGTAACTCTGGTGTGCATGTTATTTCAATATATCTTTAATTGCTCAATGTTCTGGCTAAGTAGCTCCAGGTCTGTAAATCATATAATTTTATGATGTATTCAGGAGAAACATATAGTTTGTCCAAATATTTTTGGAGCGTCCAATTTTATATAATATTCAGGTTGCATTATTATTGTTATTACTATTAATTATTGAGATTTCTGTTTATCTTTGGGAAAAATTGCATTAGTTTTTAAGTAGATTGAATTAATGGTTTGCAAGTTTTTGGACGTTTTGTATTTGTTCATGTCCTTGGGTGTTAAGACGGATTTGAGCTATAAATAATGTTGTTTTAAGTGGTAATTAAGACCAAAAATAGCTCTCAGTTTAAACGGATGATTGACATTGAGAGATGAAGCCATGATGAAATTGACCTGTAAATAATCAGAATGTTGATTTTGCACTAATGGTGATTAGTTTTCATGTCTTTTCTTTTGAGTTCTGCTTAATTATTGTTATTTTTGTTGTTGCTAGTTTGAAGATAAGAATTTAATGCAACAAAATTGCTTTGCAAATCTCTTGCTCTAATCTGATTCGACTGAACCCAGACATGCAACCTCTCCAACGTTTTCCCTCATTTCCAAATTCATGCAGCCTCTACTTTTCCTGAATATATGTATACATATATATGCTTACCTCCACAACTTGATTGCTTCTGGGGTAATTGATTGGCATCTACATACACACATACAAACACATGTATATCAAGCTTTTAGTTATAGAGTGGTCCTTGTATCTTATTTTCAATATATGTTTGTATGTACATAAGCTTATATGTCTCTATGATGTAGGCAGGTTAACTAATAATATGTGCTCCTTACCGTAACTTTTATATATTGTTTTGTTTTTTTTCTCAAAAAAAAAAAATATATATACAGTTTAAAGTACATATTATTGCTTATTGTAAATAATCATTATTTAAATTATTTATATGTAATCGGATTTCAGCATTTGATTTGATGTAAAAGATTTATTTTGAACTTCTCTTTCAATAAGCAAGTATACTCAAAGATACATTTTTTGGACTTCTCCTAAAATGAACACTTTGGACTTCTTGGAAGTGAACATTACAACACTATATTAATTTAATTTTAAAAAATACAAAATAATCAATTAAACGCCAAAACACAACTACTGTTATTGTTTAAGTGAGCGAATAATTTATTTAATTGTAAACTAAATAAATTATTTGTCGAAACGACCATAATTTATTAAATAATTTACATCATTGATCACGAAATGATAAGTTGAGTGTGGAATATATACACTATCAAATAATCTTTACATATCACACAAATATTTCACCTTTATCATCACATTATAGTTAAACAGATAGAATCTTAATATATTTGAATCATCTCTTACAATATATGACTCAAGACATAAGTGATAAATGTCTAACATTCATGAAATAAAATCAATCACTTATGACAATAGAAATGAGTATCAACTTGAGATTAACAATATGAAAGAGAAAAAGCTATTAGGTAAGTAGATGCAAGAAAATGGAGAAGAAAGAGTGACAACCAAGCAAGCATAAAGAGAAAGCCACATTGAAGAAAAATGACAAGATAAAAAATTTGTAAGTTAGTTGGAATATATTGATTGGTTTTGGATTGTTGTCAAGGCTTAAAAGGTAGAAGATAAAAGTAGTTTGTGGGGTTTGAATAGCTTGGTTCTTTAGAAGCACAAATGGGCCTTCTTTTGCTTTCATTTGTATGTATAGTTTATATATATGTTTCATATAATTGATTTTCATTTTAAGCTGAAGCTATCAATGTTTATGTACAAACTTAAAACTTAAATTTTTCTTATGGAGTAGTGAGTCAAATCAGAATCATATTTCTATTTATTGTTACAAAAAAAAAAAAGTGAAATAATAATATATATTATTCTTATTATTTCAATAAAAGTAAGACAATCTGATAATAAATCCTGTCCGTTGGTGATGACTGATAGAGCCTAATATTTAGGCCAACCATTTGATTGAAGGTGGTGGATTTATTATACAATTTTAGTTTATCTTTCGAGTGGGGCCCATCTATCACCTATAATTCAATTAAAACAGAAGTAGAGGATATACTTTGTATTCTAGTGTCACCTCCAATTATGCGCATGTCACAACTAATTGTCACATGCATTATTAACTTTATATATATATATATATATATGTATATCTTTCTAGCATAATTCTCAATCAATTTCTTCAAATAAAAATTTATAGGATCACAAAAATCACTTGGGTTAATTTTTTTTTTTTTTTGAAAAACTATATTCTTTATTTTTTAATTGTTTAAATTTAATATTTTCTTTTTGAAAAAAAAAAAAAAACCAACACAACAAGGTTTAACATGATTATGTAATTTAATCTCAAATAAAAAAAAAGTTAAATGATTTTTTTAAAGAAGTTTGCAGGTTGATTATTATTATTTTTTGATAAAATAAAATTATAATAATTTTTTTTTGGTGAGAATAAAATAAAAACTACAATAAAGTTGTAATTAAACTATGTTGTTTAATTCACAACTGAAGATGATTTATTATAATGTTATTGTTATGTTAGCATATGAGGCTGGAATAAGATTATAGTAAGTTATAAATGAATATTATTCATTTGTAATTAATAACCAAATTATTTACATAAAATGAAATTTTATCTCTTTAAATAATATTTGTTGACAAAATTTTACAACATAAAAAATTAATAAATCTTTCTCTTAGAAACTAATAGAATTTTATTTAAAATGATAAAATAACTTGCATACTTTATTTATTAACAGATTAAAAGTATAACAATTCATAATCCTTTAACACCAACATTCCTTATTAAAATATATTCTAAAAGAATGCAATAACAATTTTATTATAATTCTGTTAAATTGGATATAGTATCATAATAGTATACTCTGAAAAATCAAATAATCCATTTCAAGTCACCTGCATGACATAATATTTTATTATAGTAAATTTAATATTCGAGTTTTTAAGTAAATTTAAGAATTTTATAGGATTTGTTTGCAATTTTAAATTTTATTTAATTAACATAAAAATTATTTTAAAACAGTAAAAAATTATTTTTTAAAATTTCTGTCAATTATATATATACATATCTATTTATTGTTCTCTACCATTTTTCTTTTTACTTTAATTTTTTTTTTTGTTTCATCAACAAATGCCAGCGTCCAAATTTTTGGCCTTACATGATGTTTGGTAAGGCCAAACTTTTCTAAATCGATTTGATTTTGTTATCCTTAACTAAAAAACAGAATTCTTTATTTATTAATATTTTCTCGATATTTGAGTTAAAGTTTATGAGTCTCATCTCGATATACGTGTTCTTGGTGAGTAGGTTCGGGTCGAGATATCTCATCTCTATTTATATATTTTAGAGATTAAATAAGTTTAATTGGAGGATGATGAAGATATTCGGTGGTAGAGTTCAAATATCAAGATTCTTTAGTATTCTTATCACCTTGAATGCTAATGGTTGGTTTTCATGAAAAGTGACATTCATGGATGAAATTCAAATGGTAGGGAAGTATTGACGTATTACTTGGTGAGGTATTTAAAACTCAAGGACTCGAGAATGCATTCTATTAATAAGGTAAGTTATAGTTAGAACAACATCTTCTCAGAAAAAATTTTGAAATTTGAGTTGTGAACATAAAGGACTAGAAAACTCCCAAGAGATGCTTATCCTTCATTTCCGTTATCCCATTATATTGAGGGGTATTAATATATAAAATTTGATAAATAATTCCCTTTTTTAAGATACATACAAAACTCTTTTTTAAAATATTCTTTTGCATTGTCTATCTTCAAGACTTTTTTTTTTGTTTAAAATTGAGTTTGGACTATTTTGTTGAATTTATGAATATATGATCAAATTTTGATGCTTCTCTCATGAGAAATAGCTACGTAATTCTTGTATGATCATCTACAAAGAATTTAAACCATCTAGTACTAGTACTATTGTTGATTCTAGATGATCCCTTAACATCATTATTTACTATAACAAACGATTTAGAGATTTTGCAGGATAATATGGGATATACGGTATGAATATATTTTGACAATTGACATACTTCATAGTGGAGGTTTTTTAAAATTTTATTTCTAAATGAAGAAGGAAACAATTTTTAAAAGTATACAAAATTTGGGTGTCCAAATCAATAATGTAATAACATAATTGTATTAAAATTGTTTAAATAAGTTGGATTGCATTGAGACTCAACTTATACTATATTATGAGATTGTCTCCTGAAATATCCATTATCCGTGAAGAGAAAGAGCTTGAAGTATATCTTAGCATTGTCAGTCATCTTCCTTGAATCAAAATCCTGAAATTCACATAAGTTTAAGGAAAATTTAGCAATGCAATAGTAATCTTGAGTGTGTTTGCTTATTGATAATAAACTGCAATCTAGATTAGGGGTGAGTTTGCTTATTGATAACAAATTAAAATCTAGATTAGGGGTGAGTTTGCTTATTGATAGCAAATTGCAATCTAGATTAGGCACATGAAGTACTTCATTTAAGGGTAGCTTCTTTTAAATGGAAATATCACATATTCTAACCACTATTGAGTGAGATCTATCTATTATTTTTATAATAGGTCCTCTTAGCATGGATTATATTCTTAGAATAATTTTAATTTCTCGTCATTTATTTAGATGCTCTTGATTCAATGATTCAAGTATCTTAACTTCCTAAAATAACATTGAGAATACTAAAGGAATTACCTATTCGAGTTGTTGTCTAAATCTTGTGTTGTTATTAATAGAATTTTTATGTAAGAAATTTTTTTGGAGGACTTTTATATGTTGTTTGCTGAATGGAAATAATTTCTTAGTAGAGATACTTTTATTAATAGAGATATGATTGTCCTTATTATCTTCTATTTGTAATTAATTTTGTAATCTTCAAGTCAACTAGCTTTCCATGAATTTTTCAAAAGTTGTTTCGAGTATAACATGATTTTTTGTAGTGATTACACAAATGTCTTCCTTTTCTTTGTTAGTTATCTGAGTTGGGATAAGGGTCTTAGTTAACCAAGACAAAGTTCTACTTAGTAGTAGGATTTACGAATCAATCTCCTAAAGTTATCATTTTTCCGTTTTCTCTCCTTACTTAAAAGAATACCTCACAGAAACCAAGTAATGGTTTCATTCTAAATATTTTTCCCTAGACTTTATCCAGATTTTTGTTTAGTCTTATGAGAAATTTAAAAATTCTCTTTCTTTCCAAAATCTCTGTATTGTTTTACTTCATTTGGATGGCTAAATGCAAGTTCTTCAAACACATTGAGCTATTGCTAGTTACAAGTAAGTATATTTTAATACTGGGTTACAGATAGATATCCTTGTTGCAAGTCATGTAGAGTAGATTTAACAATAAAAAT
Organism: Carica papaya; assembly: GCF_000150535.2. Next base: position 1,699,268 of record NW_019014651.1, on the reverse strand, counting down.
TTCTAGTATATTTTTTTAATTCAAGTAAAACAGTTTGGTTGCTTCTTAGATTTTGTTGTTTCGTATAAATAAAAAACTATCACCGATATCACTTGTCGTGGAATCAATCAACTACGACATAACCAAATTATTCTCGACCTTTTAATTCCAGAATTTTGTGTCTTTAGTGCTTAGTTAGTTGACTTATACATTAAAGTTTGTTCTTTCTTTATTTCACATATAAATATCTTGGTCGATTGACACCATTGGATGTAGTTGCTCTTTTAGCTTGTGGCTAGTGATCAAAATTTGAGTGGCTTTTAATTCAGGTGGTTTGGTAGAAATAATTCCATCAACACATATATGACTTTAAAAAGGTCAGTGGTTCTTGTCACGATCATTCCATATTTAGTCACTACCAAGAGAATAAAACAAAAAACTTTTTAAGGTTTAGAGATGATATCATAGAAATTTGTAAATGAATATTTTATGTAAAGGTCTGGAACTTAAAAAGAAATAAATTCATAAATTAAATACAAAAATGATAAATAGAGTTAGGATTTACATTCCTTACACAATAATTTTGAATGCGCAATAGGGCTACGTGAATGTCATTTTTAAAAGACAAACAAAAACTAATGAAAAATTAATAACTAAACATTATAGGACAACATTCACTAGCACTTAAAATGAGTCCAGATATTGAACTACTCACAATTCTCTTGCTGATCGAGATCTGGATCTTAGTTCTCTTGATCTGAAATAGTTAATGAAAGGGTGAGTTACACTAGCTCAGTAAGAATATCACACTAATAACATATACGAAAAACTGAATATTGGTAAAAATATCAGGAAAATAATTAATTGAACCCTTACTTTATTTAAATACATTTAAAACTTGAAGACATTTGTTTAATACTTACCATAACGAGTTTTCTAAAAATAACATATGAAGACCCATATCTATATCACTTTTCACTTTCACGCATAAAAGAATGAGAAACATTAACTTTCCTTTCTTACCTACTTACTGGTATATTTGAGGGTCTATAAGGATGTTCCCCCTACCCGTGAACCTAATATCCAATTTTACAATTGACTGGTCATCCCCATACCCCGTCTGATAATAAGTGGCAAACATTCCATCGTCTCAATATCCCGTCCGGTATGAGGGTGAACCATATCTCCCAAACCTTTTTAGTGAGGAACTTTTCAGCCCCGTTCGACTGAGGTAACATTCATAGTAGGATTCTCTATGTACCGGGCCCGTCCGCCCTTTCCCTAGATAACCAGCAAGTCTTTCACATACAAATTTTCATCGACTAACAACCATCAAACTTATATCAATATCTCATATCACATTCACAGATCAATTAAACTATATTCATACTGACGGTATATAACAAGAATAACTAGATAAGTTGATAAGACTATTGAACTATAAATTAAGAACATGTACTATGCGAAAATCAAGTAAGTAGGACATTACAAGAAAATAAACAGGAAATCAAGACAATTGTGAACTAACCGGTTCTGTCTCCACTACTAACCTATAATTATTTTTAGAGTTTTCTAATTTTTCACAAAAATACAAAATTATACATCATTAAGCCTCAATTTACCGTAACAGAGAATATGGTAAGGGATCCTTATCTATATCAGTGTTTCAAGACGTCGAGTTGTCTACTATGCCTCCTAATGGGTACCGAGTTTCCTGATTTTTTATGTAGAATTCAAACCACTTGTCATATACCTAAAATTACCTAAAAAAAATTCAAAATCGGCATCCAAAATTCATTCAGGCCAATTTTGGAGTTCCGGCACAGTGCCGTCATCGTGCTCTGGCACCGGCTCCGTCGCCCATGGTGGTGGTTTACCTCGGCCTAGCTAGTTTTGGCCGATTTTGGCCGAATTTGGCCGTATCCTTACAGACAAACACGTTAAAGGTCTCAGTTGGCCGGGAAATTAAAAACAAATTGAACCTATTAGTAGGGGGACCTCTGGGTGCAACGGCTCTACCGGTCCTCCTTTGCAGCTGAAATTCTTTTTTCGGCTACCCTACACAGAAAAAGACGGTTAATACAATGATAAAAAAATCACGTGAAACAAAAATCAGGAAGGGGCTCATCATAGGAATTTTGAGGTTTTAGCCGTAGCGACTCCACCAGACTTTGCTCGTGATTTTCGGCTCACCAACTGTCCCCCTTGTTCTGATTTAGCCATATGGATACTCGGAATCGAATTTCAAGCGGATAGGGAGAATTTGGTGTAACAGTAGTCGACCTCCTTCTCTAGCGTCTGGTTCTTCTTCTTCGATGGGGACTAGAAGCTAGGGTTTAGGTTCCCGTGTAATGCAAAGTATTTATAACCATCTGGCATTAATCTAAGCCATCCATCGCGATCGATCTCGTCTATCTGATTGCGCATAAAGAGAAAACGAATCTGAACTGTTCATCACGATTGATCTTGACCATTTGATCGCACGTAAGAAAAAAAATAGATTTGGATCGTCCACGCACGCGGAATCGATCCTGGGCCGTCCGATCGCGGGGCACGTAGATCGCTAGCATGGCCTCCCGCGTGGCAATGACGTCAGCACGCCTTACCACACGGTGCGCTCCGGTTCATCGAGGCTGCTGACTGGGTGGTCCTACGTGGTCGAACTTTCTCTATTTGCACTATAACTCCTGTTTTTAATTTTCTTTCAAAAAAATACTCTCAGAACCCAAATTTTCACATCTTTTTTTAAAAATTATTTTCAATCTCATCACTAATTTATTTTTTTCTCAAAATTCTACTTAAATAAAAATAAATTAAATTATTTATTTATTTTAAATTAATAATTAAAGAATAAAAAACTTATCTCGAGTCATTTTTTGGACTCGTGTATTACGATGAATTTTTATTTTTACACCACCTGAATATATGTAGAAGAATATTAGAGAGAGTTTTAGTAGGAAACTAAATACAAATTAATCATATAAAAGGAAAAACTCTTCTAGTCAAAAAGTTGATTATGATTTTTCTTTATAAGGAGATTTTCATAAAGATACCAATCTATATAGAGATTAAACATCTATAAGATGTAACAACCCCAAAAATATCCAAAGAAAATAAAAAATAATTAAAGTGCGGAAGCATAATGAATGTTCAGAGTTTACATTCCTTACACAAATAATTTAAAGTACCAAACAATATTACAAAATTCACTCTTTTGAAAAAAACATAAGAATAAGGAAATAAACGGGAAATAAAGAAATCTAACATCTACTCGCACTCTTCCTGCGGATCGGGCTCTGGAACCCGGTCCTCTTAATCTAAAATGATTAAATAAGGGATGAGCTACACTAGCACAGTAAGGATATCACACTATATCACCGACATAGAAGTAAATGTTGGTATAAAATCAACACACTAATGGAGCGCTTAATTTAAATAAATTCATTTATCATAAATAAAACCATTACCATTCACTTATGGTAGTGGGATTTATAAAAATAACTTATGCAGATAATTAATATCATACAGATCATAATTTCATGTAAAATCAGCAACATAACATATATCACAAGTCTATATACATCGTCAATAAACCAAACAATAACTATTACTTTTTCACCAGCCTACTAGTATCCATGGGGGTTCATAGGGATGCCCCCGCCACACGCGAACCCTTTTCTTTAACAATCTCAATTACGGGCTATCCCCATCCCCCATCCGGTATGTGCACCAAATTATTAAACCTCAATACCCCGTCCGGTATGAGGGTGAAGCGGGCCGTCCCCATTTCTCGTCCAGTATGAGTGTCAAATTATCATATCTCCATACCCCGTCTGATATGAGACAACGTTAACGGTAGAGTTTTCTATATACCCAGTCTGTCCACTATCTCCCAGAATATCTAGTAAGGCTGCCGTCTTCATCTATTCATCTTCCCACATAACTTTCCTATTTCCGTTAGTCTCCATTTTCCAAATCAATCAAAATCACATAAACAAACAAACATACATCACGGAATACAAGCATATCTCAATTTTTCAACTAAATGGTGATCATGTAACGCAGCAATACATGTATTCAAACCATAAAATTAATAAATCAGATACTATCATGCCTTTAAACTGTAAAATAAATCAACAGAAATTAACAAAGAATAATTTTCGATTTCAGCTCCATTAACAATCCGTAATTAATTATGGACATTTATTAAATTTGCACAAAAATATTATATTATTATTTATTTAAATTTCAATTCTATTATAGGGAATAGGATGAGGGATCCTTACTCGATTTGATGTCCAAAAAACTAAGCTGTTCGACTGTGCCTACGGATGATTCCCGGATTCTCTGAATTTTTTTTCGGAAATTAAAATGCGCTAATAGTATTTACAAATGTCCCAAACAAATCTAACATCAGTCTCGGGGCCCACTTGGCCAATTTTAAAATTCTAGCACGGCGGCCCCGCCATGCTCCAGCGATGGCACCACCGCCCGCAGTGGTGGTCCCCTTGGGTCGACTATTTTCGGTCAATTTTTTATTGATCTCTATGAGAAAATACGTTAAAGGGCATCGGTTGGCTAAAAAAACACAAAAAATCAAAAATCACCGGCGTCAAGGCTCTCTAGTACGGTGGCTCCTCCGGCTCACGTTGCAGTTGGGTGTTTTGCTCTAGTCAAACTATAGAGAAGGATACAGTGATCACAACGGTGAAAAAATTACACAGAACAGGAATCGGGAAGGGTCTCATCGGAGGCATATTGTGAAATTCTCCACGGCAGCACCGCCGGATTTCGCTAGTATTTTCTAACCAATTGGCCAGTCTTTTTGCTCCGATTTGACCATGGTTGAGCTTAAAATTGAATTTCGAGCAAAATAGAAAGTTTTTACCTTTTTGGCATTCGAAAAGGGTTCCGGTGCGACGACGGTGGCAGCGGCTCCTTCCCGGTGGCCAGGTTTCTTCTTCGGTGAGGGGTTCTAGCTGCTAGGGTTAGGGTTTGGTACGAATGAGAGTTATTTATATCCGTCCACGTTTGATCTGGACTGTCTATCGCGTTTGATCTGGATTGTTCGATTGCGATTAAATAGAGAGTGAATCTGGGCTGTTCATCACGATCCAATCTGAACTATCCATCGCGATTTAATCTGAACCGTTCGGTCGCGTTTGAATCTGGTTGTTTGATCGCATTTGGGAGGGAGCGCATTCAGGTCGTCTGTGCGTGCAAAAACGGACCTGGGCCGTTCGATCGCGGGTACGCGAATCGCCTGCGTGGCACCGTGTCAGCACTTATTACCACGTGGCGTGTCCTAGTTCATCGGGGCTGCTGATCGGGCATCCTACTTGGCTTTTTTTAAATTACATCTTGACCCCTGGTTTTTTATTTTTCTTTCAAAAATACTCCCAAAACCCAAATTTTTACCCATTTTCCCTAAAATTACTTTTAATTTCATCCTCCATCAATTTTACTTCCTTTTTTACTCTAAATTAAAATTAAAAATTAAAAAATTAAGAAATTATATTTATAATTAAATCTTAAATTACATTAAAATTAAATTTAGGGTATTACATAAGAGGTTGGATTCTCATATATACATATATATATATATATACATATATATATATATATATATATATATATATAGGAATTAGACTTCTACAATAAGTCAATTATCTACTGTCAAAATGGAGAGGAAGGATTTGCATGGTTAAATGTTAGGAAGAAGAAAAGATATTAGTGGAAGGATTTAAGAGAAAGAGCGAAATACATTAATTGATAAGATTTAAAGTTTGAAAATAGGTTAATGACTAAGAAGAAACAAGACTAAATGTTAGAAAGAGTAAAAAGGTATTATTGGAGGAATTAAAGAGCAAATGAGAGTGAAAGAGAAAAATGTGTTCATGAAGAAGATTTGAAATTTGAAATAAATTAATGAGGTAGAGGAAAAGTGAAAGAACTCGGTTTCGATTTTCTTATTTATTTAGGCCGATTCAATCAATTTCTTACTTCAATCATTTTTTTTTTACTTTTAATTTTTTTAACAGAAACTTACTGAATCAAATGATGCACACCTATGGTTTTAAAACTTGGTTATACATAGAGAATTATTTTAACATGAAGGAAATTTTCTCAATACAAGTCTTAGGTTGAGGATTAAAAATGGGCAACACATATTTATATGAAAAAATATAATCTCATCTTTGTAACTAGCTTTGGTTTTCAAAAAGCCATTAGGGTCCTGCCATGTCTTTGTTGGCTTAATTTAACCAAATACTCTAACCTAGATAGAATTTGACCATATTTTATTTTTAGAGCGACATAATAATTTCTATTAATAAAACTTCCTCTTGATAGACTTGATTGGGTTTGTTTATAGGATTATGTATATACAATCAAATCATTATGTAATATGACACATTTTTCTTTCTTGGGCCCAAGGCTTTTTATTAGAAGTAAAAATGAGCTTTCTTTATCCTACCTAAACTAAAGCATTTTGTTTGCAACATGAGGAAGGACAAAAAGTTAAATTAATCTAATGGGTTATGGAAATTGGACCTATTTTTCCAATACATGGAACCATTTATGAGTTTGTAGGGCATCTATCTAGGTCATGTGTATTTTATGTTTTACAACTAAGGTAAATTACTTGCTTTTGACTTACTCTTTATATCTTTATTCTTGCCCTTTTCAAGAATGACAGAAAAGGGGACTAATATACCAAGAGAGACTAGCTGGAAACTCTTGATTCCCCAGCACAAAAGGATTGAACTAAATCAACACTTTCTAGATTTAATGTAAAGTGAGTGAATTGAATGATATTCACAAGATTCATGAGACATTATGGCCAAGAATGTTAGTTTAATGAAGAGTAGTCATCATATTCCATGGATTTCACTTTAAATGAGTTGTATAAATTGAATGTTTTGTATATTTATTTCTAATAATGATTGATTTGGCCTTGGAGTTGTTTGTTAAGATTATTTGGGTTATAACTATTTTTGCTTGAAGGAAAAGTATTCTAATATGAGAGTCATATTATCTAAACGGTATGTTTCTAGGTGATTAATGAGATATTAAATGTGAAAAACTGATATTATTTTTAAAATTTTTTGTAATCTTTTATTATTCTTGATAACTAAAAGTTTTAACGAACAATTTTACATGTTAATTCCTAGTAAGTAGCCATCTCATAGGATTTGTGAATATGATAATGATGTGGTCCTCAAACTTTATTCTTAATAATCTTGAAACCATGATGATATATTGGAAGGTTGAGAAGATTGACATTGAAGAATATAATATATTTGTAATATTTTTAACTATATATGGTTTTTGTTATGATTTGGTATGTTGTATCAACAAGATAAATGTTATTCTTTAATAATTTTCAGTAAGAGATTTGCTTGTGATGAACATTAAAAAAAAGAACATTTGTTTTGGTTCAATTTTCATAATCATAGAATTAGGAAAAGGAAAATAAGTTGGTTAAATTCTGAGTACTTAATGATTTTTTTTTTTTTTTGGTTGGAGAGAGATGATAATATCCAGCTGGCAATTCAATTATTATACATCATTTGATATAATATTTTCTTTTTTATATAGTGTCTTTTACTACTGTTATAGGAAAATTCAGTAATAAATTATATTTTAAATAATTTTATAAATAAATTGTAAGGGAAAAGATTTAAAAATTAAATTAAATAAAGAATTTATCATTCACTAATTCTGACTTATACATGTTGTCTTTTTATATTATTATTTAGTTTTCTATTTATATAATTAAATTGAAATGTATATATATATATATAAAGGGAATGTATCACGAAATGACGACTGTCGTTTTGTCCGCCGCCCAACCGTCCAAAAGAGTGACGGCGTGTCATGTCGACTGCCAACCTTTGAAGATTCTCATTGTCTTAATTTACATTATTACCCTCCATCAACTTCACAACACATAAATACTTACTGCTTGGTCCAAATAAATATTATCTAGGAATTCATATGTTATAAATAATACATAATTAAACTCTTCTTTGTGGTTCAATATCACACTGATATATCATCTCAAAGGATTTTATATATAAATATATAAATTTAAAAGATTATTCATTTTTATATAGTAAATAGTATTTTATTTATTTTGAGTATAATTAAAAAAAATGTATCGTAATTTTTTCTTATAAATATACAAATTTAAACTTATGATTTGAGATTATGATAAAAATAAAGTAAAATTTTAATTTTACGGCAATTCTAATGATGATTACGTTTTTCACCTCTAATTACTCTTAGTTGGAAAATTCTTCTTTTCAAAAAGAAAATGACTTACAACATATATATATATCCAAAAATCTATTTATAAATATCCAAAAATTTATCCTTAGTTTCATATAATTTTTAATGTAAAGTTTAAATAATAATAAATTTTATTTTTTAAACTGTATTTAAGATAAAATACTTAATAATTTTAAAGTTTCCAAAAGTTTTATGTAGAGTACTTCTACTTGCACTCTATAATGTTCTAATTATAATTTATAATATTAATTATAATTGTGTTTGTGCTTTTAGTGGTAAGACTACTTGTAACACTCGGGCCCGAAAAACGACCTGAGATAAAGTTTTTTTGTAAAGACCCGAAACTTAAAAAGAAATATAATTATAAATTAAATACGGAAGTGAAATAATAGAGTTTAGTATTTATATTCCTTACACAATAATTTACAATATTCAATAGGGTTGTGAGAATGTCCCTTTTAAAAGAACAAACGAAAATCAAACAAATGAACAAAAGTCAAATAACTAAGCATTTTATGACGACCTTCACTAACTTTTGAAGGAAGTCAGGGTGGTGAACTATTCACAACCCTCTTATTGATCGAGATCTGAATCTTGGTCATCTTAATCTGAAATAGTTAATGAAAGGATGACCTACATTACCCCAGTAAGAATATCACATTACTCACCGATACAGAAACTGAAAGTTGATAAAAATCATAAAAACAACCAATTAAGCTCTTGATTTAAATAAATTCATTTATCATAAGGAAAATAATTTATTCCATATATTCACCGTTGCGATATTTTCAAATCGACCTATAGAGATAATAACTCAAATAACATTCTAATTTCATATTCAGTGAGTAAGAACAATAACTTTCTCTTTTTATTTGCCTACTGGTATTACTTGGGGCACGTAGGGATATCCCACTACACGTGAATCAATATCCAATATTGTCAACTAACTGGTCATCCCTATATCCCGTCCGGTATGAGCGCTAAAAATACCATCTCTCAATATCCCGTCCGGTATGAGGGTGAATCGAGCCGTCCTCACACCCCGTTCGGTATGAGCACCAAAAATATCATTCTTCGATACCTCATCCAGTATGAGGCAACGTTCACAGTAGGGTTCCCTATGTACCCGGTCCATCCACTAACGTTCACAGTAGGATTCCCTATGTACCCGGTCCATCTACCATCTCTTAGGATATCCAGTAAAACAACCATTCAGTAATTCACATAACCAAACAATTTTTCATTTACATATTAATTTTTAATTTCATAAATTAACCATAAATCACGCAAGACAATCAGTAAGTATACATTAAAAAAGCACAACTGAATCATTTAATCTCATATATTTAAAACTGTAAAAGTAAACATTCAATTATACAGGACAAATAAATAAATAACTAACCGGTTCCGACTCTATTAGTAATCTGTAATTATTCTAAAAAAAATTTAAATTACACAAAATACTATATTATCGATTATTAAGCTTCAATTCCATAGCAGAGAATAAGATGAGAGATCTTACTCGAATCAGTGTCTGAAACACCAAACTTTCTACTGCATCTACTGGTGGTCCCCGGATTTTTTAAATTTTTATGCAGAGATTAAAACACGCTTCACGTACCTAAAAATACCCCAAAAATCCAAAATTGGTGTTAAAAATTCTTTTCCGACAAATTTTGAGATTCCGACATGGCGGCACCGCCGCTCGCAATGGCACTGCCATCCACGACTGCGATTTGCCTCGACCTGGTTGTTTTCGGCCAATTTTGGCCAGTTTTATATCCATCCCTGCGAGAAAATACGTTAGGGGACCTCGATTGGCCAAAATAAATCAAAAAATGAAAACCTACCGGTGATGGAATTTTTCAGTGCGACAGCTTTGCCGGCTCACCTTCGCGGTGAGGTGTTTTTCTTCAGTCAACCTGTAAAAAATAGAACGGTGAACAAAATGGTAGAAAAATTGCACGAAACAGAAAACGGGAAGGGGCTCATCAGAGGCGATTGAGGATTTTACCTATGACAGTACCGCCAGGCTTTTCCCGTGGGTTTCAGCTCACCTGCCATTCCTTTTGTTCTAATTTGGCCATGGGGTGCTCAGAATCAAATTATGAGCGGATAGGAAAATTTTTACCTTTTTGGCAGTCGGAGGTGGCTCCGGCGCGGTGGCGATTGAAGGTCGGCTCCTTTATCCAGCGATGGTTCGTCTTCTCCGGCGGGAGGCTAGCAGCTAGGGTTTGGGTTCGGTGTGGTACGAGATATTTGTAGTTGTCTCGTGTTAATCTGGGCTGTTCATCGCATTTGATCTCGATCGTCCGATCACATTTAAAGAGGAAACGAATATGGGTTGTTCATCACGTTTAATCGTGATCTTCTGATCGCATTTAAATAGGGAACGAATTTGAACCATTCATCGCATTTGATCACGACCATCTGATAGTGCCTTAGGAGAGAATGGATCAGGATCATCCATGTGCGCGGGAACGCTTCCGAACCATTCGATTTTGGGGCACGCGGATTTCCAGTGTGGCCTCCCGCGTGGATCGAGTCAGTGAACCTTGTCACGTGGCGTGCTCCAGTTCGTTGAGGCTGCTAATTGGGTGGTTCTACGTAGTAAAATTTTCTTTAATTACGTTTTGACCCTCAGTTTTTTATTTTTCTTTCAAAAATACCATCCGAACCCAAATTTTCACCCATTTTTTCCAAAATTATTTTTAATTTCATCCTTAACCTATTTTTTCCATAATTTCACATTAAATTAAAATTTATTAATTTTAAAAATAGGTTTTTATACATCTTTTGATGTTACAATTAATCTCGGGCCAAAATTTGGGTCCGTGTATTACAACTCTCCCCCTTTAAAAAAATCTGGTCTCTCAAATTTATCTCTCTCTCACTCAATCAGACAGTTCGGGGTACTGACTCTGAAGTTTGATTATAGCTCCCATGTGCCATCTCTGTGTGTGTGATTCTGCTATAGATTTACGA
>NW_019014651.1:1598328-1609495 GCF_000150535.2 Carica papaya | reverse complement strand
TTTGAATTGACAAAGAGAAATTGTGATGGGATAAACATGAGGTTCAAGTCATAAGGCTCACTTATGAATGATCACACGAAGATTATAGAAGCAAAAAAAAAAGGTATAATACTAGCTTGGAAGAATTTAAAGCCAAGTTATGCATTACTAACAAGACTATTAAATGACCCCTTCTATTTAAAGAATTTTCAATGATTCTCAGTAATAATTATGGATGTTACAGCTCACTACGTATAGTTTAGAGGACTTTGGGAAAAAAATTGATCAAGTTTTGAGGTACATAGGAAAACATCTAGCCTACAATGGGTTTAACAAAATAATACGATTTAGCTAAAGGATAATCCACACAGATATCAAGTTATCAAATACAAAAGAGAAAAGATCTTGAAAATCCTAATCTCGTACCAAATTTATAAATAATATTTGGAAATAAAAAAAATTAATTACCACACCTGTTAGATCTTAATACTCGCCTATCCTAAAGGAATTAAAGCAGGAAATGAAATACTAAGGTTAAACCCTCGTATCGATAAATCTTTATATTTAAGTACGACTACACCAAACATAGTTCAAAATTCTAATCCTCTAAAGACAATATGTATGTTGGTGCATTTAGAGAGTATAGAGAGAACCAGTTCTATGTAATCATGTACTAATTTTTAAAGATTAGAAAATAAATAAAATAATTTAGACATATGAATTTTAGGAGACCCTAAATCTATCATGACATGGAGGTTGCTTAGGGAATTGAGAAACCACTTTTATGGAAAATAATGATATGACATGTTATTATAAGATTGGAAAAGTAAGCACTAAGATTACTTAGGTAATTAAGAATTTAGTCTTGGGATGAATTAAAAGACCATATATATAGTTTTGAGAAATTCTTAAGACGATGATTAAATTGAGAATAATGTTCCCAAGTTGTGTCAGATAAAAAATAATAATCACATACAATATAACGGTGAGAGCTAGGCTTCGATACATTTTGAGGATAAAGATAGTTGTAATGATAATTAAGGATTTTGTTAAAGACCAAAGATGATATATATCCCAAATATCACGTATTAAGTTTTAAAAATTGAAAAATAATAATTTAAAAGAGGCACATGAAACTTGAGAGCTTGTAAACATATCATGTCGTTGAGGTTTCCTACATAATTAGAATTTATTCGTATGATGAAATTTAGATATGATATATATTGTTGAGAGATTTTTAAAATGATAGATAAACTATAAATGATGTTTTCAAAACAGGTGAAATAGTAATAACAATTGCATGCAATATGATTGGAAGACACTAAGCTATAAGGAATTTTGAGGATCTCTATAGTCTAAAAAGGTATTCTTTTTACTGAGTCAAGCATTCTTAACGAAACTATATTGAGATACCAACAAGCCCTAAATATCAAACTATTTGGAATTGAGAGACACACTCTTAGCAATTACACCTACTTATGAGAGTGAGAAAAGAAGGGATTACAAGCTAAAGGGATCCCACCATTTATAATATTCTAACGAGACTATTAGGTTGAAAAGGAAACCCATAAACGAGTAAGGATGTATTGAATCACCTAGTCACTACAAATTTGGAAGATCAATTTTTTTAAGTGGGGGATTTATGACACCCACAGGGTGTTATTAAAAAAATATATAATAAATACAAAAAAAAGGGAAAAAGAAAAGAAAAGAGAAAAATCGGAGGCGTACATTCCTCTAGTAAAAAAAGAAGGGATTGACATAAAAGCCAATCAATAAGGAATAAAAGGCATGTGGGATTCAACCGATGCCGCTTGTAAAAGAGAATGAGAGAGTCAGGAGAGAGGGATTTATGTAAAGAGAGTTGTATGTGAAGAGAAAGGAAGGAAGTTGAGAGAGAGAAAGAGGAATTAGTGCGGCTGAAGAGGAAAAAACAGATTCATGCATGCAGTTGTGAAAACAAGAGGATCATGTTGCGGCAACACAGCAGTCTAGATCTATTCCCAATCTGTACGAGGAGAGAAAACATATCTCAAGTGAGAAGAGAGACAGAAAGGTAATGTGCATGGTAGTGAACACCGAAGGAGATGACTAGAGTGTGGCAATTTGCCACACACAAATCCATGCATTTTTCAACACAGTCTAACCATATCCATACCAAATTTGAGTGCACGAGCGATTATGTGGAGACTTCTAGTTAGTTTGTTGTGGCAATCAGCAGTTTCGGTGGTGACACATGGTGGTTCAGTAGGTGGCGCGTGTCTAAGCGTGTGGTGGTCCAATAGGTGGCATGTGGTGGTCCAACTGGTGGCGCATAGAGGTGCGTGTTGGGCGCGTGGTGATCTTGGTGACATGCAGTGACACCAGCAACCAGAATTGCATACCCAAGGTAAAAATTGATCCGCCTTTGTGTTATATTTAATTTCAAAACTGTTCGTTGTTTAATGCACATATTTTCTATTTGTAAATAGGGGAATTATTCCAACAGTAACCAAAGTAGAAAGGATTGTAACCTAAACTAATGAGAATTCTGACACTCTTCTTATCAAACTATAGGTAAGAGATTGGGTTAGTCTCATTTCAAAGACTCTCATGTTTATAAAATTTTATTTTATTTAAAATGAATTATGTACAAACTTTACAAATTGTTTAAGATCTATAATATGTTTCCCATAAACTCATCATATAAATGAATGTTAGCTTATGTGCGTGTACAATGGATGGACATTGTTAAATTATATGTATGCCTAGTATATTTATATAAGTATTGTACAGATTATTTAATATTTACAGTATAAAATGAGAACATGCATGCACTTAAACTATGTATGTGTAAATCTATGCGAAAATAGATATGGTATGTAATTTGTACACATGATTACGTACGTAATATTATATTGAAGCTAATTATAAGTATTTATGTTGTTTGATTAATATGTTGAACCTGTGTTTGATGTATATATATGTATGTTGTTGTATGTGCATGTATATGCGTTATGAGTTGTATGTATACATGTATGAACTATATAAAAAGTTTGTATGCAAATAGAGTATTTAAATAAATGTATATAGCAATATATAGTATGTGAGTTGGCAGATAAATGTGATAATTATGTTTTGATAATTATATATGGTGAACTATATTGTGGAAATGACATATTTATGGCGCTCACCTAAGTTAAGGGGTAAGGACAATCGATATTTTATGGCACCCATATAAGATGATGTATGGGCACGATTGATATTTATTATGCTCACCTAAGTTGAGGGATAAGGACGACCAATATTTTATGGTGCCCATATAAGATGAGGCATGTGGACAATCGATATTTATGAGCTCGTATACAAATAGAGTATTTAAATAAATATATAAGGCAATATGTATATATGTGAGTTAGGAGGTAAATGTGAGATTATGTTTTGATGATTATGCATGGTGAACACTATTGTGGATACAACAAATATTTATAGCACTTATCTAGGTTGAGGGATGAGGATGACTGATATTTATGACGCCCATATAAGTTAAGGTATGAGGACAACTGATATTTATGGCGTTCACCTAGTTCGAGGGGTGAGGATGACTGATGTTTATAGCGCCCATATAGGTTAAAGTATGAGGATGATTGATATTTATAGCGTTCACCTAGGTTGTGAGTTGAGGACGATCGATATTTCGTTAGAAAAATATTTGAAGTATCCATATGTAGAAGAGATCCTTATATGATACTGAAAAATGGGCATCGTGCAACGAAATTGTTAAGTAAAACGAAAGAAATTGATGAATGAATGTGATCTTCAAAAAAGATAGAATAATCTATGATAATTTGAATGTGACTGTAATGTGAGATGAATATGTGATATATTTATGTGATAATCAGTGAGTGTTACTTCAATTAAGTTCATGGTTATGTGAATATAATGTTAGAATATTTGTAATGGTAGAAAAATCACATTCGAATGAGAGAATTATTAAAACGTGTGGAATCATTGCTATTGTGTTGCCTTCTATGCTTGAGAATTGGTTTTAAATAAAAATTTGCATCTACTTTATAAATCTTATGCAATTAAGTGTATACACATCTTTGTTATGGACATTGTTCATTTTCTTTATTAAACATGTGAAACTCATCCTAATTCACACTCCTCATTTACATATTAGTTTAGATCAAGAGCATGTTCAAGGTCGAAAAAAAATATGAATGAATTTTAGTGACTTTGGAAGTATGTTTATAAAATAGATTTAATTATATTACTGCAATGTAAAATAAAGAATTTTGTGAGCTCATAATTTGTAACTCTGTACAGGAGATATATAATTGAATTTTAAATTTTAGCATGATGTTACACAACTTATCAGGTTTTATATGTGTAGCAATGCTCATTTCTCAAAAGAGAATGTGGGTCATTACAATATACATCATACTATAATTGTTACAAAGAATCTTAAATAATTCATCACAGTACAAGTAAATACAATGGGTAACATACAACGATTACACTAACCATAACTTAATATGTTGTAGATAGAGATAACAATGGGTTGGGTTTGAGGTGGATCTCATGAAACTTGAACTCTATCCAAATTATAATACATGAACTCGAACCCAAAATGAGTTCAAAAATATAATTTTTATTCATATTTATGCAGTTTGCATGTTAAACCTATCCCTCTCACCAAGCCATAAGTTTATATATATACATATAAACTAAAATTGAAAGCTTTTAAATTTTAATTTTTGTATATAAAAAAATATTTTGGGTTTTATATTTGTATATATAACTATATTTATTTTTAATTAAAAATTTAAATATATAATACTTTATATATATGGTATCAGATCATATTCGCACAGAATTTTTACAATTAAATTCGAATTCGATTTATTTTAATTATGTGAAATAAAAAATCTATATTGTCATTCTCTGGTTCGAATGTGATCCAGTTTAGAACTTAAAAGGATTCAGTAGATCAAATTGAGTTTAACGAGATACAAACTTTTTTTTGTTGTCATCTCTAGTTGTAAAAGGTTTGTAAAATGAATGAGGTGTGAGAAAAGAAATATATTAAAAATAGAATTTACATAGCAAAATAATTTAAGAGTTTGTAGTTAATTATAAATTAATAATAAGAGATTGTAATATATATATATATATATGTACATATGTATTCCACATCGACTAATGCTTAGTAGCTAATCCAGCTTGAATCTATTTATTTTCCTTGAACATGCCAAAAATTGAGGATGTGTCCTTGAATCTACTATATGGATACCAATTGGTAATCATTTCGTTTCCTCTCCGAATGAAACTTTTGCAAAATTAGCCAATTAGTAGAAGTAACATTTTAAAGTGCTTATGAACCTTCCATACCAAAAGTTTTTATTTTTGGATAAAATTTTTTAGTTGATTACTAATTAAAATAATTGAATTATTATTTTAAATAATGAAATAAAATTATTTCAAATAGTGAGAGCAACACAAATTACTAGTAATCCTTTCATTATCGTCAAAATAATTAATAATCAAAATTTTAATAAATTTTAATTTTTTTCTTCTTTTTCTTATTGAACTTTATACTTAAATGATCCCGACATATTATGAAACTAACATGCATTAATTCCCAATACTTTATGTATATACATGCATATTAGATCTTTTGTCATGTGTTACACAAGGATTATAATTTGAAAAACTAATTATATAGTGCATAGTTTATAATTAATTAAAAATTATATTTTAGTTATATTTAAAATTAATTTTTATTTAAAAATTATATAAATCATAATTTATAATCAATTAAAAATTATATTATATTTTTATATTAAAAATTCAAGTAGATAATTATTACATATTTGTTATATTTTCATATTTTAATATCTAAATGATTAATATATATAATTTTATTTTTATATAATATATAAAAGTATATTAATATTTCTAATTAAAATTAATTACTTACTTGAATTTTTAAAAACTAATAATAAAATTTAATTTTTAGTTAAATATAAATTATAAATTATAAATTATATAATTCTTTAAATGTAAATTTTTTAATTATATATATTTATTATTCATTTAATATTTATAAAAATAAAAATAAACATTAATTTTAATTAACTATGATTTGTATATCATATAATTACTATATAGAATTATGATCCTATGTAATGCAAGATAAAAATTTTATTATAACTACTATTAACACATTATTTTTATTTATTATTTAAAAAATATCACACGTGACATTAAATTAATGGGGCTTGCTAAAAATAAAATATAGTAGCTATTTTTTCTACTTTTAAGAATTATTAATGTTTTATTTTTTTACAAGTTTGTGATGATATTGTTAACATTAAGAAAATATATTAAAAGTTACTAAAAATTAAATCAATTTTTAACAAAACTACTGAAAAATAATTACATTATAATATTTATAAAAGAAAATATTCATTATCAAATTTTTTAAAACATATATAATATAACAAATTTCATAAATAAAATATGATTTACTATTTGCTTAAGTTTTGCTTCACTTAAATGTTTTATGCAGCGCCACACCCAACCAAAAAAAACCACGTTCCCGTAGGAAGAGATAAGTATGTCTACGTTACCAACAACGGCAAGTAACACATCAGATAATACATATCTCCCCACGTCACCAGCAACTACTTTGACTTTTTTAATTCCAAAATTATCCGTAGTTTGACCTTCTAAAATTACTAAAGTCTCCCCAGCAGAACGCTTATTTATATGTTATATGTACACTGTATCATCTTTCCCATTGGTCGAGTACATTCACAGTTTCACTCTCAGAGCTCAATCATGTCGTTAATGGCATCAATCTTCCGTCGAAAGCGACACAGCGAGCACTTACTACTCCAAATAAGACTCTTCTGCGGCTCTACTTCTCCCCGTTTACCTGCACAGAAACAAAAATGGCACCGGATAGAGAAAATTTTGATAGCGAACAGAGGCGAAATTGCCTGCAGAGTCATGAGGACGGCGAAGAGGTTGGGGATTCGAACCGTCGCCGTTTACAGCGACGCCGATAAAGATTCACTCCACGTGAAATCCGCGGACGAGGCCGTCCACATCGGTCCTTCACCGGCTAGGCTTAGTTACCTTTGTGGTTCTTCCATCGTTGAGGCCGCCATTCGTACCGGTGCGCAGGTGGGCACTGGATGAACTCCGTCTGTTTGGTGTATGGATGAACTCTGTCTGTTTGGTTGATGGATGACTCTGTCTGTTTGGAATCTGTGGCTATCTTTTATGTTTATGAATGGTGAAGTCCCACTTAAGAGTTTGTTTAGCATCTTTAATGAGTATTGCATTAGTCAATAGCGGTGCTAATTGCGAAGTTTCAATTGGACTTATATGATTATTCTTCTTGTTTTCCATTAGTTAACCTTACTGACTGGTGAGTATCCCTGTTCATGTATTGTTCAGTAACTTTGTGGTTGTGTTGGTTTTGTCGTCTTTGGTTGTTGCTTGAGGTTCTACACATTGTTATCGCTTGTATTTTGTTGGATTCAGCTTCGCTGCATTGCGAGATGGTTAATTATTTATCGTTCTTTTTAAATGCAAGGACATGGTTTTCAGAGTGGATGTCTTCTTTTGATAATTAGGCTATCCACCCTGGTTATGGTTTCTTATCGGAGAGTGCTGAATTTGCCCAACTTTGCGGAGATAAAGGTCTTACATTTATTGGACCCCCGGCAGCTGCAATACGAGACATGGGTGATAAAAGGTATTAACTACGGTATATGTGTGTTGGTTGGGTCTCTCCCTCCCCTGATACTACTGATCTTCTAATTGATGTTCTTCTGTAAATTAAATAGTGCATCAAAAAGAATAATGGGTGCTGCTGGAGTTCCTCTCGTGCCAGGATATCATGGCTGCGAACAAGATATTGAACTTATGAAGTTAGAAGCAGATAAGATTGGATATCCTATCTTGATAAAGCCAACTCATGGTGGCGGAGGAAAGGTGTGTAATAATGTCAGACCTTGATATACTCGATCATTTTGTGTTTATCAAAGGAAATTGGTGCAATAAGTATCATATAACATTTCAAGATGTGGTTGCAAGATTTTTCAGTATTGTCCTGCTACTTGATAGAATTACAAGTGAACTGTATTAGTTCTCCAAAATAAAAGAAGTTTACTGTAGACAAAAAATTGCAGTAGGTTAGCATTATTCATAGATGTATATTCATATCTCTTGGAGCAGCATCCTAACCATGAGCAAATTTTCAGGGAATGAGAATTGTGCAAAGTCAAGATGAATTTGTTGACTCTTTCTTGGGAGCACAACGTGAGGCTGCTGCCTCTTTTGGAATCAACACAATTTTGTTAGAGAAGTACATCACTCAACCTCAACATATAGAAGTCCAGGTAGCATAGTGGTTTTTGTGTCCTTCCTTCTACCATCAAGGAGTCAGTTCATTCCTAAAGACGTCTCATCGAAAGAGAACTGTACTTAGTATATAAAATTGGTTCTTTATATTTGTCGAATTTGCTTCATGCTCTTTGTCCATACTATTCTATGTAAACTTATCTTCCATTTATTTGCAGATCAATTCAGTAAATTGATGTAGGTGTGATGATGAAGTTGATTTTTTATCAGGTTCACTTGGTAATTTATATCATCCTCTTTTTTTTTTGTTTTATAGATATTTGGAGACCAACATGGCAATGTTCTGCATTTATATGAGAGGGATTGCAGTGTGCAGAGAAGACACCAAAAGATAATAGAAGAAGCTCCAGCTGTAAGGATCACTTTCTATGTTTTGACTTCGCGCTTTGCAATTGGATTCAGAAATTTTGATTGGGTTTCTATTCATGCAGCCAAATATAACCAATGATTTTCGCTTCCAAATAGGTCAGGCTGCTGTATCCGCAGCCAAGGTAATGTATTTCGAATTTAATTTTTGTAGTGGCAGTTTATAAATGCATTAGCGGCAATGACTGCCCTATATTTTATTTTACTGTGGATCTCTTTAGGATAGTCCAGCATCATGTGCTTTTCTCTATGATGACAGTTTTTTACATCTACAGTTGCAGGCTCCCAGCATGGTTTCTGGGTCTTGCAGTGGATATTTCTTCTTGATTGTCTTTATTGTTTCATGTTGTGATGTCGTACCTGAATTAAGTGATATTCATTTTCCTTAAAAATCTGTCTGGGGATCATTCAATTTGTACATGTACATATATAACTGTATCTGGTGTTTTTCGTTAAACGCCTGTTTGTTAATGTTGCTCTTAATGTTCCAGAAACTTTGTTCTGCTATTCTATTTTCATCTTATACTCCTGTCTCATATCAATATGCTATCTGAAGGCAGTTGGTTATTATAATGCCGGTACCGTGGAGTTTATAGTTGACACTACAACGGGCCAGTTCTATTTTATGGAAATGAACACCCGCCTTCAGGTACTCCAATTGTGTTATAGGAGTATTTTCATTAATGTCATAAACTTGGATCCTTAGGAGCGTGCATAATCTTTTTGAAGGTTGAACATCCTGTGACTGAGATGATTGTTGGCCAAGATCTTGTAGAATGGCAAATCCGTGTTGCAAATGGGGAGTCTCTTCCAATTAATCAATTGCAAGTACCATTATCAGGTAATTTTTCCACTCATAAATTGATTTGCTAATTGCAGTAAGGAGGCCTCCTTGCTCCCTTGTTTGTCAAGAAAATAGTTTTGTCCCTTAATTAATTGTTACAAGAGGGCATTAAGTCATGGGCACAGAATTCAGTAGATATCTAGTTTTGGTCTAGAGTAGGCTCAATAATCAGTATGATATTTTAGTTTGAAATTGTTCTTCTTCTTACTATGCTTTGTAGTCAAATAATAAAATGCTATATTATGATTCATACTTAAAAGATAAGCTTAAAACAGTATGTTTGGATAAACATTAGCAAAGGAATAGAGAGGAAAGCGAAGAAAAATATTAGTTTCAAAAGAAAATGGAAAGAAACATTTTCCTTTGTTTGGTGACTAAAAATTGATAAAGTAAATTAAAAGAAAGGATTCCTGTTGTATTTTGTTCTTTTTAGCTCTATCAAAAAAAGAAAATGATTAGTTATGAGAAAATAATCAAAACTATTTTTTATTAGTAGAATGACAAGTTAGATACTAAGGATAAAATAAAAAATGCTTCTTTAAAATTTTCAATCCCTTTCTTTTTCCTTCCTTCCCCCAGTTTAGAGGAGATAGAAAAATTGAATTTTAGGGGAAAAGGGGGACGCTCACCGTTCTTCTCTTACCTTTAGTAATTTTGTCTTTATCCAAACAATGGAAATAGAGTGAGTATCAGTTCCTTTCCTTTCTTTTTCTTTCTTCTTATTTCCCTTCAAACATAGAGTAATGTATAAGCTTAATAATTTTATTTTTATAGATTCCAATAACTAAAATTAGTTCTCATACAATATTTAACAAAAATGTTAAATTTTAAAAGTTAACTACCTAAAAAATTCAATTTTTACAATTTCAAACAACTAATATTAACTTTTGGTCACACATTTAAGGTTATTATGCTAGAATTTTGTAAGTTCCAATAACTAAAATTAGTGCTCATACAATTTTAACAGCTACTGTTATATTTAGAGTTTAACTACCTAATAGTTTATTTTTTATAATTTTTACAACAACTAATGTTAATTCCTAATAACTCTTTCAGAAAAATAAAATAATTCTTAACTATAGGTTTAAAGTTAACATACAATTGTAGATTTCAGTTTGAAACTTTCAACATAAACTTAAAAATCATTATAAGTTTCAAACAATAATAAATGATGGTTAGATTTTGAGTTTATGATCATTGTAGATGATGGTCTCTTGCTAGTAGAGCAGATTGACTCTTTATCTTCAACTCTTTCAAAATGTAGTGATGCCTAATAAAGATAGCTTGAAAGCAAAATCTAGAGAAATTTTTATTAAGAATTAAAAGTAGGAGATTTTAGATCTCAATAATCAAGACAATATTAAATATTCGAAGAATAGTAATGAATAGTTTACTAAACAATTAAACTAGGGTGCCTTATTTATAGACACAAACATACAATTAAAATAGAAAATCTAGATTTTAAGAAAATAAGCTAAATAAAAATAATTAAGAGAGTACCTAGGAAAAGAAAATTACTAAACAATTTGTTAGAAAATTTCAAAATATATCACGAAATAT
>NW_019014651.1:1586692-1598295 GCF_000150535.2 Carica papaya | reverse complement strand
ATTCCCTATAAATAAGCACATTATTATGCTTGAATAATGAAGGAAGAAGAAGTTTCTTTCCCCTTCATTTTTAGGTCAACCTTCACGGTATCAGAGCAGCCATTCTGATCCTTGTCCATTGCTTTTTGGGTTAGCCAGAATTGCAAATGGCTTCTGGTCGAACATTGTCTTCTCCACCCGAGGTCTCTTCGGGGCCTATCTTCCCTTCGTCTTCAGTGTTGCTTTTCATTCGGGGCAAAAGCCGTGAGGAATATCTCACCGGTGAAGCAACGCTGCTCCCGACAACCGACCCCAATGCGCAAACATGGAAGATGGAGAACAACCTCATGATGTCGTGGCTAGTAAATTCTATGTTACCGAAAATTTGAAAAAATTTTCTTCTTTATGAAACACACAAAATCTGGATATCCGCGAGAGAGTTCTACTCAACAAAGGAGAATACTTCAACAATTTTTGAGATTGAGTCCACCCTCCCTGATCTTCGACAAGGTGAGTATACTGTGACTCAATACTATAACATTCTAACTCGCAGTTGCCAACAACTTGATATGTTTGAAGAACATCGATGGAGTTGTGCGGACGATGCAAAAGCCTTTCAAGTAATTACAGAACATAAGCGGATTTTTAAGTTCTTGCTAGGTTTGAACTCTTATCTCGATGACGTGCGCAGCTGAATATGGGGCTTGAAGCCGCTGTCCAATATTCGTGAAGTTTTTTCTGAGGTCCGATGAGAGGAGAGTCAGAAGAAAGTCATGATGGGAGAAGGACAGATCACGACAATTGCAGTTGAGAACGCGTCTGCCCTCATGACGCGTCTGGACAGTCGGGGCAAGAAAGGTCGGCCCTTTTGTGATTATTGTAAGAAGCCCGACCATGTGTGCGATCGGTGCTGGAAACTCCATGGAAAGCCGGCTGACCGAAACCCTTCAAGACTAGAAAATGCTACCGAGCTTCAGGGAAATTTGGTGACAGTAGCGGAAAAGTGTCCTTTTACTCCTGAGCAGCTTGAGATGCTCCAGAAATTATTTTCCAGGAGTTCTGCTAATCTGATTGTTGCTCACAAAGGTAAGAATTTTCATAGTCTCAGTTTTACAGCTTGCTCAACAAGTGGACAGATCTGGATAGTTGATTCCGGGGCGTCAGATCATATGACTGGTAATGCTTCCTTATTTCAAGATTACAGACCGTGCTCTGAGTGTTTTACAATTAAAATTGCTGATGGGTCTATCTCGAAAGTGGTTGAAATCGAGTCTGTTATTATATCATCAAAGATGACTCTACATTCTGTTCTCTTTGTACCTAATTTGGACTGTAACTTGCTATCAGTAAGTAAGCTATCTGGAGAACTTAGCTGTGTTGCTAAATTTGGTTCAACGTTGTGTGAATTTCAGAACTTGGATTCGGGGAAGACAATTGGCAGTGCTAGGATGAAATCTGGTCTCTACCTACTTCAAGCTGCCCTCTCTAGTGGACAAACTCAAAAGCAGTATGTGCTAATTCAGTTTTTACAAGAAGCCCTAGTAGTGATAATGAAATTATGTTATGACATTTTCGCTTAGAACATCTAAATTTCTTATATTTAAAAAGAATGTTTCCTTTATTATTCACGAATAAAAATCCACTTTCATTTCAATGCGAAGTTTGCCAGTTCTCTAAACATATTCAAAGTTCATTTCCTGGTCTAAAATATAAACCTTCAAAACCCTTTTCATTAATTCACAGTGATGTCTGGGGTTCCTCCAGAATTACTAATATATCTGTAAATAAGTGGTTTGTATCCTTTATTGATGATTATACTAGAGTCATTTTAGTGTTTCTTATGAAAGAAAAATCAGAAGTAGGTGCAATTTTCAAAAAGTTCAGCACCATGATCAAAACCTAGTTCGGTACTACCATACAAGTATTGAGATCCGATAATGCATGTGAGTATTTTAAGTTAACCCTTCAAAACTACTTTGCAGAAAATGGGATAATTCACCAAAGTTCTTGTGCTTATACTCCTCAACAAAACGGTGTAGCCGAGAAGAAAAACAGGCACATCCTTGAAGTTGCCCGATCCATTATATTCACCTCACATGTTCCAAAACAGTTTTGGGGGGAAGCCTTACTTACTACCACCTATTTAATAAACAGAATGTCTTCCTGTATACTACAGTTTCAAACACCCTATGAGCTTTTTTCATAGTTTTTTCCAAACTCTCACATTCTAAATTCTTTATCACTTAAAAGTCTTTGGGTGCTCTGCCTATATTCATGTTTATTCTCATCTACGGGGCAAACTTGATTCTAGAGCTCTCAAGTGTATTTTTGTTGCGTATTCTTCCAATAAAAAAAGATACAAATGTTTTTTTTCAGATACTCGTCGGTTTTACAGCACTATGGATGTAATCTTTTTCGAAAATCAACCATTTTATACCAAAAGTGATATTCAAGGGGAGAAAGTTACTGAGGAATATCACCTTTGGGATGCCATCATATCTTCACTTATTCCAGTCCACTCAAACCCTTTCATAGATACTATCCACACAGAATGAGCCTGAACCAGAATCTGTGGTAGGAACTAAGGACACATTTTCTGCAATAAATGAGTTACGTGTCTATACTAGAAGGAACAAGACTCAGAAAGGGAAAGTAGCAGAAGAGACCGAACTCTATCATAACTCAACCTTGTTTCCAATTGTCCAGGCTTCACTAGGTAATAATGCTTTAAACCTTACTACTGATGATGATCTGCCTATTGCATTGAGAAAAGGTACCAGATCTTGCACTAATCATCCTATACAAGATTGTGTCATTTGACAATTTGTCTTCAGAATATCATGCATTTGTGAGTAAACTAGATAAAAGCTCTCCAGAACTGAAAACTGTTCATGAAGCCCTTCAAATACCAGAATGGAGAGCAGTTATTCAAGAAAAGATGAGAGCTCTTGAGAAGAATGAGACATGAGAGCTGACTGAACTGCCCATAGGAAAACACCAGGTAGGATCTAAATGAGTTTTTACAACCAAATATAATCCTGATGATAGTATAAACAGATAAATAACTCGTCTTGTTGCAAAAAGATTCACACAGTCATATGGGATAGATTATCAAGAGATTTTTACCCCTGTTGCCAAACATAATACGATACGGATACTGTTTTATCTTGTATCAAATCTTGACTGGCTCTTGTTTCAGCTATATGTGAAGAATGCATTTCTTAATGGTGATTTGAAAGAAGAGGTTTATATGGATATTCCTCCAGGATTTGAAATATCTGAGAGCCCTCATAAGGTGTACAGACTTAAGAAATCACTCTATGAACTCAAGTAATCACCAAGAGCATGGTTCGAGAGGTTCATAAGAGTAGTAAAGGAAGTTGGGTATGAGCAGTGTCAGTCTGACCATACTCTTTTCATCAAGCATGGTGATTCAAGTAAGAAGTCAATTTTGATTATATATGTTGATGACATTATTATTACAGGAAATCACTATGAGGAGATCCAGAGACTGAAAGAATATTTGGTAAAAGAATTTGAGATCAAAGACCTTAGAGCACTCAAATACTTCATAGGCATGGAAGTTGCACGATCAAAGAAAAGAATCTCTGTAGCACAACAAAAATATGTACTTGATCTCCTAAAGGAAACATGGATGCTTGGTTGTAAGCCAGCTGACACGCCTATGGATTTTACTATAAAACTTGGTTTTGAAGATTGTGACAAACTTGATAGAGAGAGGTACCAAAAATTGGTTAGAAAACTCATATATCTGGCACACACAAGACCAGATATCAGCTTTGCAGTTAGTACAATGAGTCAATTTATGAACTAACAGACTGAGATACACATGAGAGCAGTGTACAGGATTCTGAGATACCTAAAAAAGACACCAGGACAGGGCTTATTCTTCCAGAAGAAAGTGACTAGAGAAGTTGAAGCCTTTATAGATGCTGATTGGGCAGGTTCAAAAACAGATAGAAGGTCTACATCTGGCTATTGTACATATGTTTGGGGAAACTTAGTCACTTGGCGTAGTAAGAAACAATCAGTTGTCTCTCGCAGTAGTGCAGAATCAAAATTTCATGCTCTCGCCCACGGAATATGTGAAGGAATATGGATAAGACGTGTGCTCTAAGAACTAAAAATACCTACTGACACTACTATGAAAATTTGGTGTGACAATCAATAACTATCAGTATGGCCAAGAACC
The DNA here is from genome assembly GCF_000150535.2 of Carica papaya. The sequence continues at coordinate 1,594,103 of NW_019014651.1, read as the reverse complement.
CAGTCCATCATGATAGGACTAAACATGTGGAGATCAATCGACATTTCATCAAAGAGAAGATAGAAGATGGAACCGTAGTCCTTATGCACATTCCAACAAATCAACAAGTTGTTGATATCCTCATAAAGGCACTACCGAGACCAATATTTGAGAAAATCATATCCAATTTAGGTTTACTTAGCATATATCTAAAATAGATTGAGGGATAGTGTAGGAAGTTAATTTGTAGGAAGTTAATTTACTATTTACAGTCTGTAATTGGGAAGGATTTTTCTAAAAATATTTTTTTTTCTTTTGTTAGAATTGCAGGTAGGCGTGCCACCACTTTTGCTGTAGGCATCTTTTTCCAGAATTCTGTTACAGAATTCTCTATAAATAAGCATATTATTGTGCTTGAAAAATGAAGAAAGAAATTTTTTTCCCCATCATTTTTAGGTCGACTTTCAATATTTTTATATGTAGATCTTTCTTTTATATATGTATACCCTTAGACTTATGAATGAAATATAAGAAATATGTAGTATTTTTCTTCTCTAACTCTTTACATAGTATCGAGTTAGGGTTAGGGTTAGGGTTTTAGGGATCAACATATATTAGATTAAAGAAAGGTTAAACAACTCATTCTCGATGCCGGAGGAAGTCAACCACCAGTATCCGGCCAGTTCAAAATGCGGCCAGCACGGTGGTGTACGCAGAAGAAGAGGAGGCCGTTTGGGTGGCTATTTGGAGTTGCAGAGTTGGGTTTGCCAGCTGTTTGTGCGACGATTTGAAATTACGGTGTTGTGTCTATCTCGTGCCAAGACAGAAGGTGAAGGGAAGCTTAGCCGGCCAGTTCTGAGCATGAAAGTAGAAGGTCGGAGTGGAGGAAAGCCGAGGCTGAGCAGATCGCGCGACAACAAGTCTTTTCTAGTTCGCGCAATTTGGGGCGATTTTGGGAGTTACATTTCGGATTTAGGTGTGTATTTTAGTTATGTGCTGATTTCTAGCCGAAGAGAGGTTAGTTGGCGTTTTTGGTAGCGGCAGACGGTTTTCCGGTAACGGCGCATGACTCTCTATCGGCGGTGCATGCGGCGGCAATTAGTCTCCGGTGGTGGCAGTGTGGTTCTTTTGGTTTCCGTGTGATAAGAGATACTTTGTTTTCTTAGAATTTCTTGTTTATTTGTAGTGTTTTCCGTGTATCTTCGGCTACTGTATTTGGATATTCTTGATAACATTTTTGTAAATTTATGGATTAAAATGGGTGATAATATTGTCTGCTATTACTATTATGAATGAAGACATATAAAGCGATACTGTAAAAAATTACAGAATCGCAGTCAGGTGATATGGACTACTAATATTGTTGTTGCTACTGCTAGCTTATTTTTTGAGACAACTGTTATGATTTTAGTTGATGAATATGCTAAATTCACTCAGTATTCAAAATTTTTAAATAAATTTTCTGCTCTTGTTGAATCAGAGAAAAAATATTTTATCTGCTCAAATAGATGAGTAATTGATTCTGGTGTCACAGATCACATAACAAATAATTCTAATATTTTTTTGTAGTTTTTGACTACATAAACCACCTTTTCCTGTGACCATTGCTGATGGGTCGACCTATAACATTGTGGGTTCTGTGATCACAAAACCATTTTCGTTTATAACTCTGTCATCTGTATTAAGTGTACTTAAACTTGGTTTCAATCTGATTTCTGTGAGTAAACTGACTAAATATTTGAATTATTGTATTACATTCTTTCTTGATCACTGTGTTCTTAAAGATCTTACAACGAAATAGATTATTGGTAAAAAAAATACATCAGATAGTCTCTACATTCTTAATATTTGGGTGTTTCAATCGGTTGTCTGCTTTAATGTTATCACTCTATTTGAAGCACATTGTCAATTAGGACACCCTTTTCTACCTGTGTTAAAAAAGTTATATTTTTAGTTTCATGGTGTGCCTTTACTGGATTACGAGTCATGTTGATTTGCAAAACATTACCGTAATCCGTCAAGTCCAATGGTCAATAGATGAGCTGAGTCTGTTTTTGAGTTAGTTCATTTTGATGTTTAGGGCCCATGTCCTGCTTCGTTTAAAACAGACTTTAAGTATTTTGTTACCTATTTGTATGATTTTTCTCGAATGGCTTAAATATATTTTATAAAAAATCATTCTGAACTATTTTTTCATTTTTGTACTTTTTGTGTTGAAATCAAGACACAATTTAATATTTCTGTGCATGTATTGAGAAGTGATAATGTAAAAAAACATATGTTAGACTCATTTTAGACTTATATGACTCAACACGGGATTATTCACCAATCTTCTTGTGTTAATACACCATTTCAAAATGGAGTCTCTAAGAGGAAGAACAGACATTTACTTGAAACAGTTTGAGCCCTCTTGTTCCAAACATAAGTCCCTAAGCAATTATGGGCTGATGTTGTTTTCATAACTTATTTCTTGATTAATTGTATGTCATTTACAGTATTTGATGAAGATGTTTCTTACAATTTTTTGTTTTCAAATAAGTCTTTGTTTCCTGTGCAAATTAAAATATTTGGTAGCACTTGTTATATTCGAGATGTGCGACTTAGTGTGAAAAAATTGGACCCAAAGGGTTTAAAGTGTGTATTTTTGGGATATCTCGCACTTATAAAAGATACCGGTGCTACTCTTCAAATCTTAAAAAATACTTGGAATCAACTGTTGTGGTATTTTTAGAGAATACACAATTTTTCTTCTCATTGTCCAAGTCTACAAGTCAGGGGGCGGGCGATGAATGACTCATCTATTGTTTCACGCCAGGTGCCTCCACTAAACAAACAGATAATAGTATTTTTCCAGATGATGTGCCTCCAGCCCTACTTGAGCAAGTTGATGATAGTGTTAGTATGCCTCTGATGTAACGGCCTCAGAAAATTTAAAAGGAATTGCATATAATAATTTGAGTGCGGAAGCGAAATAAAGGTTAAGGTTAACATCCCTTACACAATAATTTAAAAATACTAACAAATATCACGGAACAAATTTTCTGAAAAAAATACGAGAAATGGAAAAAAATAAAGGAAACTATAAAGTATCTAGCATCTACTCGTAGCCTTCTTGCGGATTGGGCTCGGGAACCGGGTCCTCCTGATCTGAAATGGTTAAATAAAGGCTGAACTATACTAACCTAGTAAGGACATTATACTATATCGCTGGCACAGAAGTAAAAATTGGTAGAAAACCAAAAACAACCAATGGAACACAAATTTTAAACCAATACATTCATTAAAAATAAAACCATTTTCCATTTTACTTAGTATTGAGGAATCGGTGGAAATAACCTATAAAGACAATAACATCATACAGATTATAATTTTAATGCACAATCAGTAACATAGAACATATCATAAATTCATATTCATTAACAATAACTAATCATCACCATTTTTTCGTTTTATCAACTTATTAGTATCCATAGGGATCTATAGGAGTGTCCTCGTTATATGTGAACTATTTTCCTTAATAATTTTAATTCCAGAACCATCCCCATACCCCGTTCGGTATGAGTGCCAAGACATTAAACCTCAATACTCCGTCCGGTATGAGCGTCAAATGACCAAGTCTCCATACCCCGTCCAGTTTGAGACAATATTCACGGTAGGCTTCCCTATGAATCCGGTCTTTCCACCATCTCTCAGAATATTTAGTAAGGCTGTCATTTTATCTGTTTATTAAATCATATTCCTTTCCTGATTATCCATAATCTACATTACCAAATTAAACACAATCACATAACAATGAACATGCACCCGGTAATTACAATCATATCTTAAATTCCAAAATCACACAGTGGTTCAGTAATACAGTAATACATACATTTAAAACTATAGAATAGATAAATCAGATACCATCATGCATTTAAACTGTAAAATAAATCAACAGGAATCAACAGAAAACAATGTCCGATTTCGGGCTCTATTAGCAATCCGTAATTAATTATGCATATTTATCTAACTTGTACAAAAGACCATATTATTATTTATTCAAACTTCACATCTATGATAGGAAATATGGTGAGGGGTTCTTACCTGATTTGACACCGAAAACTAAATGGTTACTGTGTCTACGGGCGGTCCCTGGGTTCCCTAAATTTTTCTTCAGGAACTAAAACGCGCTCACGGTACCTATACATGTCCCAAATAACCCAAAAATCAGACTCAGGGCCTACTCGGCCAATTTCGAAATTCCGGCACGGCGGCGGCGACCCGCCTTGGGTTGGCTGTTTTCGGCCGAATTCAACCAAACTTGCATTGGTTCCTGCGAGAAAACACACTTAAGGCCCTCGATGGGCCAAAAAAATGTAGAAAATCGAAACTCACCGGCGATGGGGCTCTTTGGTGCGGCGAATCCTCTGGTTCACGTTGCGGTTAGGTATTTTGCTTCAGTCAACCTGTAGAGAAGGAAATGGTGATCACAATGGTGAAAAAATTACATTGAACGGGAATCGGGAATGGCCTCATCGGAGGCGTTTTCCGAAATACGGCAGTGCTGCCGACCTTCGGCGGCGTTTTTCGACCAATTAATCGGTTCTATCACTCCGATTTGGCTATGGGTGGGTTTAAAATTGAATTTCGTGCAAGAGAAATTTTTTTTACCTCGTTTGGCGATTGGAAATTGCTTCGATGCGGCGGCGGGTGGCGGCGGTCAGCTCCCCGACAGCTGGGTTGTTTTCTTCGGCGAGGGGCTCTGGCGGCTAGGGTTAGGGTTTGGGTGCAGATGGGGTTATTTATACCCATCCGCTTTTGATCTGGGCCGTCCATCGCTTTTAATTTGTAACGTCCGATTGCGATTAAATAGGAAGTGAATTTAAGTCGTTCATCGCGATTCAATCTGGGCCGTCCGTACACGACTCAATTTGGGCCATCCGTACGTGACTTAATCTGGGCCGTCTGTGCGCGATGCAATTTGGGCCGTCTATGCGCGCGGGAATAAATCTCAGCCGTTTGATCGTGCGCACGCGAATCGCCCTACGTGGTTCCCCCCGCATGGCCTCTCGCGTTAGTGCCTCTGCCACCTGGCGCATCCTGGTTGGTCGGGGCTGCTGATCGGACATCTTACGTGGCGCAATTTTTTTAAATTACATTTTGACCTCCAATTTTCATTTTTCTTTCAAAAATACTTTTAGAATTCAAATTTTCACCATTTTTTCTCAAAATTGTTTTCAATTAAATCCTTAACTAATTTTTCACCCTTTTTATTATTATTATTATTATTGTTTTTATTAAATCAAATTAAAATAAAATAATTTAAATTAAATACAATTAATAAATAATTAGATTTATTAAAAAATAAAATAAAATAAAAAAATAAATGTTGGGTGTTACATCTGATCCAAGTATCACTACCAATTGTTCATATTTATTTTAGAAGACAATAGACTGCACCAGATCCATCGTCATATGATTCTGTTTCACAAGATCTTGATATTCTCATTGGTTTTCGTAAAGGTAAACGTCAGTACACAATTCCTAAGTCAACTTATTCTATTGCTAATTTTGTTTCGTATGACCATTTGTCTCCTTCTTTTAGCTCTTTCATTGCTTTTATAGATTCGATTTCCATACCCAAAACAATTAAGAAAGTTTTGAATAATCCTTACGGATATAATGTGATACTAGAAGAGATAAATGCTCTCGATGAAAATCATACTTGGGATTTGTTGGATTTACAAAAAAAAAAAAGGTCATGTGGTGCAAATGCGTCTTTTCAATCAAAGTAAACCCAAATGGCTTAGTAGTAAGACTTAAAGTTAGACTTGTAGTAAAAGACTATGCTCAAACTTATGAGGTTGATTATTCTGATATCTTCTCTCCGGTGACCAAATTTACATATGTCCGTTTATTAGTCTTTATTGCGACATCTCGAAATTGACTCTTACACCAGTTGGATATTAAGAATGTATTTCTTTATGACAGTCTCCTATAAGAAGTATATATGAAACAACCACCTGAGTTTGTTGGTTAGGGGGAGTATGGAAAAGTTTGTCATTTGAAAAAATCTTTGTATGGTTTGAAGCAGAGTCTCCGTGCATGGTTTAACAAATTTAGTGAAGTAGCTCTGGAATTTGAGCTGAAAAAGAGTAAGTGTGATCACTCGGTCTTTTATAGATAGTCAGCAACTGATTTTATATTTTTTGTTGTCTATGTTGATAATATTGTTATTACAAGAGATTGTACAAGAATGTTCTCCCTCAAATCATTCCTACATAACAAGTTTCACACCAAAAAACTTAGCTTAGTTAAAATACTTCTTGAGAGTAAAAATAACAAGAAGAAAGAAAGAGATTTTCTTGTTTTAGAAGAAATATGTGCTTGATCGACTTGCAGAAATTGGAAAGTTTGGAGATAAACCATGTAACACGCCAATAGTACCAAATGTATACCTTACTAAAGATAATTGTAACCCCCCCTTGATTACCAAGAAAGATACAAACGATTAGTTGGAAAACTAAATTATCTCAAAGTGACTCATTCAGATATTGCATATGCTGTCAGTGTTGTTAGTCAATTTATGTCTGCACTTACAATCAAACATTAAAAAACGTTGGAATAAATCTTGACTACCTAAAAGGTGCTTCAGGACTCGGTATATTGTTTAGCAATCATAAGCACACTCACATTGAATGCTTTGTAGATGCTGATTGGGGTGGATTCAAAATTGATAAAAGATCCACTACAGGTTATATTGTGTTTTCATTGGTGGGAACCTAGTATCATAGAAAAGTAAGAAACAGACCGTTGTATCTTAGACCAGTGCAGAGTTCGAATATAGAGATATAGCCCAGTGCACATGTGAAGTCTAATGAATACAACACCTCTTAGCGGAAGTGAGTTTGAATCTCATACTACATGCAAAATCTCTGGTGTGATAATCAAACTGCTCTTCATATTGTCTCAAATTCGGTGTATTATGAAAAAATCAAATATATCGAGATTGATTGTTATTTCATTTGTGAGAAGATTTAAGAGAATTTGATTTCTACCAGTTATGTGAAAACAGGGGAACAAGTAGGTGATATATTCATAAAGGTTTTGAATGAAAACTGAATTGAATATCTTCATAACAAGCTGAACATGATTAATATATATACTTCGGCTTGAAGGGGAGTGTTAGAATATTTTTACGTTATTATTAGTTGATTTTCTATCATTAATATGGCGATTTATATTTTCATGTATAGATATTTCTTTTATGTATATATATCCATAAACTTATGGAATGAAATAGAAGAAATATGTAGTATTTTTCTTCTCTAATTCTTTACACAATTAAATTAGAGTACCTTAGTTATAGGCATAAACATACAATTAAAGTAGAAAATCTAAATATTAAGAAAATAAACTAAATAAAAATAACTAGGAGATACCTAGCAAAAGA
>NW_019014651.1:1559304-1570284 GCF_000150535.2 Carica papaya | reverse complement strand
GATAGAATGGAATCAAGCAACATTCAGGTAGTAGAAAGTGCTGCAGCAACACAAGAACCTGGAGGTCTTGCCTTGAGTAAATCCAAGTCCCAAGCAATGGCCACAGATAGCAATAGCAACAAAGAGACATTCTTCAGAGCAGATAAGATCGATTTCAAGAGCTGGGATATGCAGCTGGAGAAGCACTTGAGCCGGGTTTGGTCAAAAGATAGGGAAGTTCCTGCTCCAAGGGAAGAGTGGGAAATTGATTTAGCTAAGCTTGATATAAGGCATGTTGTAGCTCATGGAACTTATGGGACTGTTTACCGGGGCGTTTATGATGCCCAAGATGTTGCAGGTACTTGTCCATCTTGCTTCCGTTATAGCACTCAATCTTATATTTAAGGTTGATTTCTGTTGATTTAATTTCAGTTGCTTATCTGCTTCTGGATTCTCGTGTGTCAATCTTAAATTTAAGTAATTCGTGCACTTTCACATGTTAGTCTTTCTTATTCGATAGGTGTTTAATGCTTGATATGTCTGGCTAACTAAATGTGGCTCCACCTATTTTAGAATATTGCACATCACTCCTAGTGCTACCATGTCTGTATGCCGAAAGAAAATTAAATTGATATAAAGTTTGAACCGTTTTAGTGATTAAGTATGCTGATGCCGAAAGAAAATTAAATTGATATAAAGTTTGAACCGTTTTAGTGATTAAGTATGCCATCAGCATTGTACCGCTTTCGGAGTTATAAGTGTCAAGCTGAATTAGAAAAATTCCTAATCTAATTAAAAATTAAATGAAAAATCGAATAAAAAATCAAGTCAAAGATCAATAAAAAGACCTACTAAAAGAATTCTAAGCAAATATTCATGAGTCATATTGAGATTTTTCTAAGTAAATAAAATTTAAATTGTCTTCAAACCTTCAAGCTTACCATTCTTCTCTTTTTGCTCCAAGTCATGGATTCTTCATACTTCACATTTAATGCTTGATTTTTGTTGTAATAATTGTTTTAATTAAGCTCAAACATCTGTTAGCATAATATTAAGTTTGTTATCCATCAAAAATCAATTCAAGTAGTTCACCACTCAGGATGATTGAGAATGGGAAAGACAACAGATTTTCCATTTACTTCTATGATCTAGAAAATTGCAATCTTCAGACTGTGCGAATTCCTGTGAGTTAGGGGTAATTTACAAGCATGAGGGAAATGACCAAATGAAATTCAGTGTGTTAGGAAGAAACAAAAAGGACTTTGGAGTTGAAAGAGAAGAATGAAAAGGTGTAAATAAGGTGAATGTCTATTCCTGAATCTGACAAGGGCTAGTGGCTGGTAAAGGCTTCTGTAAGAAGGCCATCTTCCTTGTGGTTGTATGCTCTAAAATTGGAGATAAGGGGAGCAGCCAATATGTTTTGAGGGGATCCTCATGTTCCTCTTCATCTTCCTCCGGAACGTATGAAAATTTAGCAGCCTGAAACATGGACTTGTTTTGAGATTGGGGAGACAAGTTTTCAAGAAAAGCAAGTGGATACCAGTTGGCGTAAAGTAAATTAAATAATCTCAGGAATGTGAGAGGAAGCAATTAAGATAATAAAACGATAGTTATCAAGGGTTCTCTGAAGAAATGCACTGGAGATTTGGTGTGCCTTTAAGAAACAGCTAAACTTCTGCCTGAGCAGTCCAGATGTGATGTGTTCTCATTTTCCAGAAATAGGTGCAGCTATTGGCTTTCTGATCCTCCGGGAAGCTTTTTGAGGATTTTTATGAGAACAAAGAGTTTTTTTCGTAGTCTCAACTCTATTTTTTGGCATTAATTGCTAAATCTGATAGTGTAGGTGATATTAAGGACTTCAGACTGATTAGTGTGGTGGATAGTATCTATTAGCTTACTTCTAGGTCTTGTCTAACAGATTGAGTTAGGTGGTTGGTTAGGTGGCGGGAGACGCACAACATGCTTTCCTGGTAAGGTTTAAAATCCTTGATGTTGTTTTAGTGGCTAGAGGTTGTTGATTCGATTAAGAAGAGTAGAAACTGAGGCTTGATATGTGATTCGCATACTAGAAACGTGCATTATCATGTATCCTGGTTGATGTATAACAAGAGAACCCTAAATTGGAATAATTTTACTTTCTTTAGCTTATTTAGGTATCTTACAAGATAAGTAAATAATTGCACTATTTAGGTAGATTTTAAGTATTATTGGAATTAGAATATTTTAGATTTACTTTTTTATAATTTTTTTATTAGTTGTAACTAATGTTTAAATGCTAATAGCTATCAACAAAGAAGAGAACAGAAAATGAATGATTAAGAATTTCTATTCTAGGGTATTCATTGTTACCTCTCTATTTTTATTTTTCTGGATATTATTTTGTGTTACCTCTCACTTTCATTCTACTTCTCCATATATTTTTTCACATTGATCTTCAATTTCCTCTACTCTTTCTTTATTTTTTTGTTTCTCACTTAAATATCCTCTGTTCTTAGATTATTTGTAGGACAAGTTAGTTTCCGTACTCGTCTTGCATCACTGGTCTTTCCTTATATTTGACACCAAGAAAGGGATTCAAGAGAGGATGGTGTAAATGGATTTGTTGATGCATCTCAATGTAGAAAATGTAGAAAATAATTGTTATTCTAGAATGAAAACAACTATCATCTCCTTTGTCCTTTCTTGTGTACCGTAGAAAGGAGAATAACAAAATTGGTGGTGTGTCACCTACACCAATTTTGAATATTTCCTTACCCCACAAAATCTGGCTCTCTTGCAGAAAAGTTGTTATTCATTTGTGTATAAATATGCTCCTTTGGAGCTGGAAAAAGTAAGCAGAAAATAGAAGAAAAACTTCCATCAAAATAGCTTCAGAATTTCTTTATGGTATTAGAGCTTCTTCGGTTCTGATTCCACATTCAACTACCCCTGTTCCAGCATAATACAACAAGTGTTATGGCTTCTGGAGGTACGTCGTCCTCATCTTCACCTGAGGTATCTTCAGGACTTCTCCTTTCTTCAGCAGTCATGCACAGCCTCGGAGAGCAAGCCTCTTCACAGATTATGGCCACAAGCTAACTGAAAACAACTATCTCCAGTGGTCCTCTTCTGTGCTGCTTTTCATCCGGGGCAAGGGTAAAGAGGAATATATCACCGGAAAAGCAGCACCACCACTCGCCACTGATCCAAACGCGAAGACATGGAAAATGGAGGACAGGCTCGTCATGTTTTGGCTCGTCACCTTAATGACGTCGGAAATAGGAGACAATTTCCTCCTATACGAAACTGCTCACGACATTTGGATTTCTGCCAAGGAGTTTTATTCCTCCAAAGACAATACCGTAGCTGTGTTTGAAGTGGAAACAGCCCTCCACGAACTGCACCAGGGCAACTCCATCGTGACACTATTACAATATTGTTATGCGAAGCTGGCAACGGCTTGATGCGTTTGAAGAGGTGAAATGGGTCTCCCCTGAAGATGCCAAAACCTACCAGAACTTGGTTGAACGAAAGAGGATGTTTAAATTTCTGTTGGGTCTAAATCCCTACCTTGACGATGTAAGAGGACACATTCTGGGTCAAAAGCCCCTGCCCAGCATTCGCGAAGCCTTCTTAGAAGTCAGAAGAGAGGAGAGCCAGAAGAAAATTATGATGGGTGAGGACCGTGTTGTAGCAAGGTCATTTGAGAGTGTGTTGGCTCTAATGATGCATTTCGAGAGTCGCGGGAAAAAGGGTAGACCATTTTGTGATTACTGCAAAAAGCCCGGCCACGTATGCGACTGTTGCTGGCGGCTTAATGGCAAGCCAACCGACCGTCGTACTCTGAAATTTGAAAGCTCCACAGAATCGCAAAGTAACACGGCTGTAGTCGCAGCAACAAATGAAGAAGGGTCTGCGTCTGCCTCAAGTTTTAGAAAAGACCATTTTACCCCTGGGCAACTTGATATTCTCCAAAAGGCCATTAAAAAATTATTGTCCCAAAGTTCAGCTAATATAACAGTCACTCAAAAAGGTAATTATCCTCCGGTACTCTGTTTTACAACATGTTCTACAGGTGAACAAGCATGAATAGTTGATTTCGGTGCAACTGACCACATGACTGGTAATGTTTCTCTATTTAAAGATTATCGTCCTTATAGTGAGTATTTCATCATTAGGGTTGCGGATGGAACTGTATCTAGAGTGGTTGGTATTGGCTCAATTGTCGTGTCACCCTCAATTGTTTTGGAATCAGTTTTCTTTGTTCCAAATTTAGCATATAATTTACTATCAGTTCGAAAACTGACTACTGATCTCAACTGTGTTGTTAAATTTAGTTCAACTTTGTGTGAATTTCAGGACTCGAACTCGGAGAAGATGATTGGCAGTGCTAGTGTGCATACCAGACTCTACCTCCTCCGTGTTGAACCTTCTAGTAGACAAGCTCCAAATGTAGTATGTACTAATTCTATTTCTGTTAATAGTACTTGTGACCATGAAATCATGTTATGGCATTCTCACTTGGGACATCCAAACTTTATGTATTTAAAGAAAATGTTTCCGTCATTGTTCATTAATAAAGACCCTTTATTATATTGATGTGAAACTTGTCAACTTTTGAAGTATGTTCGAAATACTTTTTCTAGTATCAAGTATACGTCATTTAAACCATTTTTCTTTATTCACAGTGATATTTGGGGACCTTTTTGACTCACTGACATATCCGAAAATAAGTGGTTTGTATCATTCATTGATGATCACACAAGGATCACTTGAGTATTCCTTATGAAAGGGAAGTCAGAAGTAGGAGCCATATTTCAAAAATTTCACAAAATGATCAAAACCCAATTTGACATAACAATACAAGTGTTAAGATCTGATAATGCTTGTGACTACTTTACATCAACCCTTAATAGTTATTTTGTTGAAAATGGTATAATTCATTAGAGTTCATGCGTCTTTTCCCTTCAGTAGAATGGTGTTGCTGAGAGAAAAAATAGACACATTTTGGAAGTCACTAGATTCATTATGTTTGCTATGAATGTACCAAAACATTTTTTGGGGGAAGCTGTACTCACAACCACTTACTTGATAAACAGAATGCCTTCCCGAGTCTTGAAGTACCAAACCCCATTTAATCTTCTCTCAGAATCCTTTCCACATTCCCATTTCCTATATTCCCTACCATTAAAGGTTGTTGGCTGCTCCGCATATGTGCATGTTCACTCACACCTTCGGAGTAAACTTGATCCTAGAGCCCTTAAGTGCATTTTTGTGGTAAACTTGATCCTAGAGCCCTTAAGTTCATTTTTGTGGGTTATTCTCCTCATAAAAAAGGATACAAATGTTTCTTTCCGGATACTCGTCGGTTCTATAACATTATGGATGTTATCTGTTTTGAAGATAAACCATTTTATTCCAAAAGCGACATTCAGGGGGAGAAACATACTCGGGAATGTCATATTTGGGAAGCTACCATTTTTTCACCACTTGTCCACACACACCAGATATCACCCACACAAAATGAGCCTAAATAAGAAAGTACATTACCTACAACAAAGGAGTTACGTGTCTACACTTGGAGGACAAGGCCCAAAAAGGTAGTGTTCCAGCAGAGACTGAGTTCTACCATCACTCGACTCCGCCTCCAACCGTCCTGGACCTGACTGGTAAGACTATTACTACTGATGATGATTTACCTATTGTCTTGAGAAAAAGAAACAGATTCTATACTAACTACCCTATACAGGATTATTTGTCACTTGGTAATCTGTCTATAGAATATCATGCTTTGGTAAACAAACTAGACGAGAGCTCACCTGAGCCCAAGAGAGTTCATGAGGAACTCAGAATTCCAAAATGACGAGCAGCTATCTAGAAAGAAATGAGAGCTCTTGAAAAGAATGGGACATGGGAATTGACAGAGTTACCTTCAGACAAGCGCCAGGTAGGATGTAAATGGGTTTTCACAACTAAATATAATCTTGATGGCAGTATAGACAGACACAACTCCCGTCTGATGGCAAAGGGGTTCACACAATCATATGGAATAGATTATCAAGAAACTTTCGCTCCTGTAGCCAAGCACTACACGATACGGATCTTATTTTTCTCTTGCAATAAATCTAAACTAGCCCTTGTTCCAATTAGATGTGAAGAATGCTTTTCTTAATGAAGACTTGGAGGAGGAAGTGTACATGGACATCCCTCCGGTTTTTGAGACAAACGACAATTCTCACAAGGTGTACAGACTCAAAAAGGCACTCTATGGACTCAAACAGTATCTAAGAGCATGGTTTGAAAGATTCACAAAAGCTGTCAAGCAAGTGGGATATGAACAGTGTCAGTCAGATCACACTTTATTTGTCAAAGACTGCGACTCGAGTAAGAAGTCTATCTTAATAGTTTATGTTGACGATATTATAATTACAGGGGACAATGGTGAAGAAATTCAGAAATTAAAAGAGTTCCTGGCCAAACAATTTGAGATAAAAGACCTAGGAATACTCATATATTTTCTAGGCATGGAGATTGCACGATCAAAGAAGGGAATTTCCATGGTTCAACGGAAATATGTACTTGATCTCCTAAAGGAGATCGGAATGCTCAGCTGCAAGCCTGCAGACACACTCATGGATTCTACTGTGAAACTTGGCAAGAGTGAGGGTGAGAAGTTAACTGATAAGGAGAGGTATCAGAGGTTAGTTGGAAAACTCATATATTTGGCACATACAAGACCAGATATAACTTTTGCAGTCAACACAGCAAGCCAGTTTATGAGTCAACCAACTGGCACACACATGGGAGCTGTGTACAGGATTCTTAGATATCTAAAGAAAACACCAGGACAGGGCCTATTTTTCCAAAACAACACAGGCATAGAAATAGAAGCTTATACAGATGCTGATTGCGCTGGTTCAATCAATGATAGGAGGTCAACCTCAGGGTACTGCACCTACGTCTGGGGTAACCTTGTTACATAACGAAGTAAGAAGTAATCAGTGGTATCACGGAGTAGTGCAGAATCTGAATTCAGAGCACTTGCTCATGGTATATGTGAATATGTCTAGTTAAAGGGAGTATTGCAAGAGCTAAACCTGACTCCAGGAGTGCCCATAAAAGTATGGTGTGATAATCAATCAATTATCCGAATGGCAAAGAATCCAGTCCATCATGATAGGACAAAGCATGTGGAGATAGACCGGCATTTCATCAGAGAGAAGATCGAAAATAGTGTTACAGACATCATTCATGTTCCCACAGATCGAGAAGTTGCTGATATACTAACCAAAGCTTTTCCTAAACATGTATGTGAAAATATTATATTCAATTTAGATATAGATGTAAACTTAGATTGAGGAGGAATGTAGAAAATGTAGAAAATAACTGTTATTTTAGAAGGAAAATAGTTGTCATCTCCTTTGTCCTTTCTTGTGTACCATAGAAAGGAGAATAACAAAATTGGTGGTGTGTTATCTACACCAATTCTGAATATTCTCTTACCTCACAAAATCTGGCTCTCCTGTAGAAAAGTTGTTATTCATTTGTGTATAAATATGCTCATTTGGAGCTGGAAAAAGTAAGCATAAATTAGATTAAAAACTTCCCTCAAAATAGCTTCATAATTTCTTTAGTTTCGTTCTATTTTAATCAATGGGGCTCAATCAAATTTTGTCAAGTCTTTAGAGCTTGTCGATAGGACGAACCTCTTTCCAGCATTTCTCTTTATTCTGGCAAAGGAAGTGTTTAATCACTTTATTTTGCCAATGAGCTTCGTGCTTGAGCTTGTTTAACGTAAGAAAGCACAAAATGGAACTGTAATAGAAAAGTATCTGAAGGCATTTGATCTTCGTTTAATATAACTTTGAGATGTTTGGCTCCAAATCTTGTATATTTTGTTTGAAGTCCACTCTTTTCCTTGATAGGGATAATCTAGGGAAAGTAAGATATTTGTCGCCCTCTTCTGTGTAAATTTTCGAGCTTGATGGTAATTCCTTGGTGTTTTATGAATGAATTTCTTTATTTTCTCAAATATTTGTTTTGTGGTACCACTCTATGTTTAGTAGTATATTTTATTATTTAATTAGTTGGTATTATATAATTAAGATTTTATGAAAATAATAATGTTATATAATTAGAAACTTAGTAGAATAAAAATTTCCTTAATAATATGATAGAAATTTTATAAATACTCCAAATATAACAACGTTAAGAGTGAGAAAATAAAATTATTTTTTTTTTTCCAAAATCAACACCCTGTTTTAAATGCTAAAAAGTCTTTGTCAAGACCTCTTTTCTAATATTTGGTACCATGCATATTTCTTCATCTGCATTTTTTGAGAAACATCATAGATCTCATAATACCAAGTTCGATGGTACAAATACTTTTTATGATGCTTAATTACTAGAAGCATCTAGGGTGATGACAACTGTATCAGTAAACATTACAATCTTTGTACAGTAGTATATCTGAGAAAGTGAATTGCTCTTCTCATTTATTATTGATGGTTAAGCGGCTATTTTCTTCCAGATATACTAACCATTTTTGCTGTTACTCTTGGTGCTTTAGTGAAAGTATTGGATTGGGGAGAGGATGGTTTTGCCACAGCTGCTGAAGCTGCTGCACTTCGGACATCATTCCGGCAAGAGGTTGCAGTGTGGCATAAGCTTGACCATCCAAATGTTACCAAGGTGAAGATTTATTTCTTTTCTCCTACACTAGAATTGTCTTTGTTAATTTGTATTCTACCATATCATGTGGTTTGGATTTTTGCATTTAGACACAAAACACTTGTTTATGTCATCATTATCTACTCAATGCGGGGAAGAGGGAGGGAGATACGAGAGAGGAACCAATTCAATTAGATTTGTTATCTTTGACTTGCTATCGTGCTATTTTTTTATATTTTCTCAAGGTTTTTCATAGTGCTGTGGTAAGTACTGTTTCCTAGGCTATTACGAGGTTGTTATGCACATGTATTTGTTTTTACATTTTGTTCCTAATTATTTATAAATTAAATTACATTTTACAGTTTATTGGAGCTTCAATGGGAACGTCTAATCTTAAAATCCCTCCAAAAGATGCTACAAGTGATGGGCATAACCCCCTTCCTTCTAGAGCATGTTGTGTTGTTGTTGAGTACCTTCCAGGTGGGACCTTAAAGAAATTTCTGATCAGAAATAGGAGGAAGAAACTCGCCATTAAGGTTGTTATTCAACTTGCTTTGGACCTCTCCAGAGGGTGAGTGTAGATTTTACAGGTTAAGAAGCTTGCTCTTGGGATTTAAATTAATGAATAAACTGTGCTGTCAGGGTTTTAGAAATAGTGAATAAGCTGTTGTCTATTAGGGTTTAAATCAATGAATTTTGGTTTAAATTTGTCTATATTTTGCAGCTTGAGTTATCTTCACTCCAAGAAGATTGTACATCGTGATGTAAAGACAGAAAATATGTTGCTAGATACCCATAGAACTTTAAAAATTGCCGATTTTGGTGTTGCTCGAGTTGAAGCTCAGAATCCAAGGGACATGACTGGGGAAACTGGCACTCTTGGATACATGGCCCCAGAGGTATGAGCTCTTATTTATATATGGAATTATCTCTTATAATACAAATTTTAACTTCAAAATTTACCAAAGAGTTTCATATGCGCACTTGGATCTTTTAACATGGGAATTAAAGTGGTCAAAAGCATTTGTTCTTAGTTCTTCACACTTTTTTTTCACTGGATGAAAGTTCTTTCCCTTAAAAGTTTGAAAGGAATTCTTAGCAGAATATTTTGTAGGTACTGGATGGCAAGCCTTACAATAGGAAATGTGATGTCTACAGCTTTGGTATATGCTTGTGGGAAATCTATTGCTGCGACATGCCTTATCCTGACCTTAGTTTTGCTGAAGTTTCATCTGCGGTTGTCCGACAGGTATGTTTGATGTTTCAGTGTGAAAATTTAATCTATGAAGCAGTTTTTTATACCATACTCACTGGTGCAAGTTCTGCACTTAAATCTTAATTAAATAGATAATGAACCCTGAAACTTGCATTTTCCTTTATACCATTATGAGGTTAAATGGAAAGTATGAAAGACAGGCCAGGAGGTATGTATTGATCTTTGGAAAATTGATTCCTAAGAAACTACGTGGAAAATACATAGCTCCTGGCATGGTTCCAATTAGAAGACACGATTTTTATCATGTTTGAACGAAGAATGTTTGAAACTCTGTTTTCACAGAATTTGAGGCCAGAAATTCCAAGATGTTGCCCCAGTTCATTGGCAAGTATAATGCGAAAATGTTGGGATGCAAACCCAGAAAAGCGACCAGAAATGGATGAGGTAGTGAGGTTGTTAGAAGCAGTAGATACAAGCAAGGGAGGTGGGATGATACCGGAGGACCAAGCTCGCAGCTGTTTCTGCTTTTACCCAGTGCGAGGTCCATGACATTTGCTTTCTCCATTGGATCATTCATACATGCTTTTTGTGCATATCAAGAATCAGATTAGTATACTGCAGTTGATTTTTTATTAAGTAGATCACCAATTTCTGTTGCAAATTAGCTATAGTAATTTTAAGGTTTAAGGTTTTATTTGCTCTGTTATGTTGCCTATATCTATATATATTTTTGTCATTTTCTATAAAGAAATTTTGAATGGAATATTGCCATTACTTTACTGTAATTATATTGGTTGGCTTGAAATACTCAGGATTCATTACAGTTACTTAAAATCTATTGGTGCCTCATGTTCTGTTTTATATATATATATATATATTTTTAGGTTCAGTAGTTCACAAATGAAGATTGAAGTGGGTTTACTGTTTAAAGAGAACCAATAAAGCCTGTAGTAGTGTACGGTGACATTTTGGCAAGCCATGTCTTGTTCACGGATACCCGCAATGTCTATTCATTCCATTTTGAGCAATTTTTTTGTCTTACTAAATTAAACTATTATATTTAATGGATTTATTTTTGGTAAATTAATTTTTTAGTTAATTAAATTATTAAATATTGTGGGCATTTTGGTAATTTA
>NW_019014651.1:1535103-1549248 GCF_000150535.2 Carica papaya | reverse complement strand
AAAAGAGTGTATAGATTCTAGGTATATTAAGACTTATCCAAGGCACTAGAGATAGTGAGCATACCTTGGATCACATTCTGCGAGGCTTCAGCATCTCTCTTTGTAAAGGCATATACTATTTCTTGATTTCTTGGCATGGTCTACTTTTTGTTGATAAGACAATCTTTAATATGATGTTGAGTATTACCATATATGAAACATCTATTTGTCAACTTACAGCAAGGTTTGCTACCATGGCTCTTTCCATAATGGGGGTATATTTGCTTTGGCCCTTGTGCTGGGACTAGGAAACCTGTTTTCATATAGTTATTGTGGCTCATGATCCTTCATCTTATTGTTTGGTATGAATGGTCGAACATGCTAGATCTATTGTGGGACTGGCTTATAGCTTTTTATGTAATCTACGTTCATTTTAGTGTTTCTTGGTAGTCATTAATCTTCAAAATTGAGATTTTATCGAAAATCTCCTTATGCAGGCCTCTTCGAAATTTCTTACCTCTTAGGCTTCCATTTGCTACTAAGTTGGGTGCGAACCGAGCCAACTCTATGAACTTTTTTGCATTAACTACCACTCTCATATTCCCTTACTTTAACTCTAGAAACTCTATTTATTTTTTTTCTCGAACAAAGTCAGAGAAATATTTATCACAGAATGTCACTCCAAATGCTTCCCACCGGATTGGTGTCCTCATGAGTCCCTTCTTCAAGTGTTATCAGTGTTATGCAGCTCCCTTGAATATGAATGTAACTAATTGTATCTTTTGCTCTAAAATTGGGGTGAGAACCTCAAACATCTTCTCCAACTCCATGATCCACTACTCGGCTAATATCGAATCTGTTGCTCCAGTAAATAGTGGTGGGTTCATCCTCTTGAGTCTTTCAATGAATTTTCTATTATTTTTCTCCATTAGCTGAGTGTTACTAGTACTAGCATTATTACTGTTAGTAGTGTTTTGACTATGTACTCGTGTTACCCTACTAATATAGCCAAGTTTTTTATATACACATGAGTCTATTTAGACTCTACTTGATTTGATCTTCAGAAACCTAATATGCCTACTCTCTCGATATCCTTGTCATTTTCTACACTCATGAAATTCGAACTTAAAGGCATCTTACTATATTTCACAACTCTATCTAAGTCTCATGTAATTTTAAGTCTCATATACAAAGGATGTTTTGGAATAATACTCTGATACCACTTGTCATGGATTATACTCCATCTTATACGGTAATGATTGGAGCATAATAACTAAACTTTATTAATCATAATAGAGTCACAAAAGCGTTACATCCTTTAAATGTAAAATATAAACATATATGATATTTTAAATTTTTTTACTTACATTACTAAATAAAAGAACGAAAAAGTAACCTTAATCTTAGAGTCTATCTTCAAAAATTTTCTCCATATCACTGTTCACTTACAACAATATCTTTGGTATATGTAGGATGATAAAGGAAGCGAGATAAAATATTCCAACAAGCGATATTATGAAATCACATTATAATACATACAATATATAGTTTCTCTACACACAACAAAACATATATAATATAATATAATCTTTCAAAAACTCATACAAATTAGAAGAGGAATGCACAAATCAGAAAATAAATTCACAATTGCTTCGCTGTATACTTCATCACTATTATGGGGGATCAATCAGTTACCATACATTATGCATAGGCATACATATTTATCACTGGTTCCCTATGTATCCGAACACGAAACGACATACATGAGCACCTTGAAATATTGTTACCCCTCAAACACGGAACAATTAGGTATAAATATTATACCTATTTCTCCATACACCTGAATACAGAATGATTATGTATTGGTACACACTAATCACTTTGTCAATACACTCGAACGTAAAATGGTTATGTATGACCATATTGATAGCCACCATAATGGAGGTACTCTCAGAACAACTCCTTTTCATAAGGAGTGATACACACATATCAAAATCACACTTTAAAAATAAAAAGTGAAATAATACTTATATCAAAGTAAAACTTTAACAAATACTTACTTAGTAAATACGAAAAAAAAAATCGAACACTTTCATATATTTATATTGAAAATACGTAAAATACTTCAAAATTACATAGAGTATGAATCCATAATATCCACTTACCTTAGATTCTTACCAGTCATAATCTTAATTCCAATAGAGTTCTATTTTTATTTATGACTTTTTTCTCTTAAAAATCTGAAAGAGTTTCAGGATAATTTTTTATCACTTTCTTGACTAAAAAATATCCAATACAATACTCAAAAATTAATTCCAAAAGTTAAAGAGAAATCGAACTTCAAAACTTAAGAAAATGCTTACCTTTCTAATGGTTTATAACCTTCTGTTGACTGTGAGCTTTTTTCCTCTTCTCTTCCTCTTCATTTACTCTCACAAATTTAGTAGAGTTTTTCTAAGATTGTTATCTAAAACCTTATAATATTTTCAAAAATCACATACTTTGTACTCCTTATTCTTCCCTCATCTCTATGCTTATCACTATTTTTCTCTCATCTGTAATGTCTCTTCCTCCATTCTCTCATTCCCTATTTATAGGAGTGGTGAGCAATGAGAGAAAGGTTGTCATCATTTCGTCATATCATTTCATCTAAAAGTTGTCACCTTTCATCATGTCACTCCATCTAAAATGTTATCACTTTTCACATGACGTTTTATCTAAAAAGTTATCACTTTTTACATATTACTTTATCTAAAAGTTGTCAATTTATATTATGTCATTTTATTTAAAAGTTGTTACTTTCTGTTATGTTACTTTATCTAAAAATTATCATTTTACAGTATATCAATTCATCTAAAAGTTACCACTTGTCATTATACCACTTCATTTAAAAGATTCTCACATTTTTCCATGCATGTTCATGTTTATTCTAGTTTATTCATACTTATTCATCATTTTTCCATTTGAATCTAAAATATATCTTTAATTTATTATATATTTTTAAACACATATAAAAATTAAATTAAAAATATTAAACGTGAAAAATTAACTCGGAAGTATTTTCGAGCTATCATACCAAATCTTTTACTGAATTATCCAAATATAAAATAAAATCTGACCATGTCCATCACTAGCTTTACTTATGTAATACTAGTGTTGTAAGGTATACATATAGAATATGAGAAAACTAGGATTTGTGGAGACATTAATTTTTCAATTTGGGTTTGGACTTGAACAAATAGGTTGAACTTTGGGTTCTCTAATTAATAATATTTTTTGATGTAATTTTTTTCTTTTTCTTTGTAAGTTTCATCTTGAATAGAATTTTTTTAAAGCACTAAAATAAAAGCGATTTCAGGTAACTTAATATATTAAATTATTAGAGAAAATATTAATATTAAACTCAGAATAACATGAAAGACTTTTAACCAAGTGTTAAAAAGATGTGAAAGAGTGTTAGTACATCAATTTCATCCTTAAATTCTGGAGCTACAAACAAGTACAGTGGGCCCCTCTTTCTCAATATTTTAAATTATTATTTGTGTTAATTTCTTAAAAATAATAACTTTAAAATACTTTATATTAATTAGCGCACCACTCAAAATGAATTAAGGCGAGATAATAACAGATTACTGGCTCCAACGTTCATCTGAATTTTCGTTAATAATAATGTGAAGTTTTGATATTTTTATTTATCTGATTAACTTAATTTTATTCTTTTTCTATTTTAGTTACCATTTAAATAAAATATAGTATATTGTTTGAATTTATTTAACACATGACTTAAGACGATATTAAATATTATAGTTGATAATTAATCCCACAATTTAAAATTTCAGTAATTAATTTCTCAAAATTAAAATTAACAGGGAAAACAAAATTTTAAATACTAAAGAAAAAAAAAAAGGTAAGGCATATATATATTTTATTCATAAATATATGAAGGTGCTAATGCCACGTGTCAGTGACCAATTATTATAAATGATATGTCAGATTTAAAAACGTAGAGGGATAGGGAGGTTTGAGTTGTCACATGCCACGGATTATTTTATTCCTATTTTTATTATTTGAAAGACACATGGCAGAGTTAAAACCACCAATCATATTGTAGGTTCTCCGGCACGCGCCGATGGGCGCGTCCAGTGTAAGCACAGGAAAGAGATCAAGTTGGGGGGCACAGAGGAAGAGATTTTCCCGTTTCCTTTATTTTTCTTTTTTAATTTCTTTGTATATCCTTATTTTTTTTATTGTTAAAATAATAAAAAAAAAAAATTTCTCAATTTTAGTTTTTTATTTTTTATTTTATTATACTCTTTATTTTGTGTGCATATTCAATTTCAATATTCCTTTTTTACTTGACACAAAATATGAAAATTTAAAATAAATAATCATTTTCTTTCATCTCAAAAAAAAAAAAAAAAAAAAAAGAGATTCACAGCTTAGCTTCTTTTTATCAGTCGCAATGAGTATCAAATACATCTCTGATTTTCTTTTCCTTCTTCCTCTTCCTCTGGAAAAATTCCTGAAAAACATTCTCTATCTTGTTTTCGCATCAAACAACTCTATTTTTATTTCTACTAATAAACAACTGTCAATAAACCCAAAATCGCCAAGACTAACATTTCTCCCCCCTCGTTCTACGTCTTACATATTCAACAAATCGATATGGCTGTTTCCATCATTTACACCAAACAATAATTGAGGCCAATTAGTCAACTTCTATTACCTAGTTAGAGACTGTATGCTTTTCGCATCATGAAACCAATTGCAGGCCATCGAGTTTGTGGACTCACAACTTATTATCATCACAATTAAATCTGTACCTGTTGTAAAAGAGGAAAAGCCTTCAAAATATGCATATTTGGAATCAATACAATCATGGACTAATCCTTCTCTTCGGGTTGTAGGCATGTGTCCCTATCGCTATCGAGCTTCTTTGGACCCTGCAAAGATGGGGAACCAGAATTGATAAAAGTTAATAATACCAGCAAGCAACACATTATCTCTGCTTACAAATGTTTCAATAAACAAAAATTATAATTGCATACACTCTGTAGTAAACTGTTGTGCATAAGAGAGTTGGATTCAATCATACCACATCACCCATGTAGGTTCTTCAACTGTTTGGCCCCATGGGGTCTTGAGGATTCATCCTATTTACCTTCCAAATTGGTACTCGAATCTACCCGTAATATCTAAATGATCGTACTTATAAAAACTTTTGCTTTTTTTTTATATCTTTATTAATTATATTCTTAATATCAATTCGATGAACTATACAAAAGTTTACCTGATTGACTGGGATGGCAAAACAGTATTGAAACTCCTACCGAACCCCATCTACTTCACATGATCTTGGACTGCTGTCAACATCATAGGAAAGCATTTTCAATGACAAGCGAAGTCACATGCTTACACTGCTGAAAAAGATATCATGCTCTTTTTTAAAAATAAATTACCTTGTGCAAAAGTGCAGCACAAAGGATCTGGCTTTTGATGTCTTGAGGGAGCATACTAAGGAATTTGACCCTTAAAAGAAATTGAGTTCAGTATATCCGTGAGAGTATGGCAACAGCTCTTCGACCTCAATCCTTGAACTGGCAGAACTCATGCTTTTCTTGATTCTGTTACGGTTTATAGATTCAACCTCTGCCAGAAATATACTGTACACGGGTCTATGATCTGAGAACCTTGATTCTCCACGAACATAAGATACTTGATTTAGGCCTCTTCCGTACCATAATATACGATCACACCTTCATGTAAAACCCGTGTTTAGCCCTAAATTCTGTCAGAATTTTATGGTATATAAGGTAACATGATTCCTTATGCCCGGCGCCATGTATCATAAGGCGTGCCAATTTAATGTTCCAATATTTATCTCAGTAAAAAGATTTGTTTAGGAGAGATTGAGATTACCATGCTGGAGTCCTTCGCTTCTCCTTTGGATGCCTATCATCACCTGCATATCTATCTGAGTTATTTGAATACTTGTATGTGGGAGGGAAATATATTTTCCCTTCATTCCATCCCTCAAACACTCGTCCTTTTCTCTGCGCTATCCGGAGCTGCAAGCAAAAACGGTCTGTTGAGATTAAGAAGGCGCAAAAAGAGATCAAAATAGCCAAGGACATCCTTCAAACATTATAACGAACATTCTAGAAAACAGCTAAACAAAATAAGACATGCCTGATCATTCTCTAACAGTGCCCTCCAATTGTGCATCTCAACAAGAGCCTTAGCAGAACGGTAAGACATTGCAATCCGATAATTCAAATCCCCAAGCCAAATGATACGACTGTACAAGAGAAAATAATAGAACTCATCTAAGCCAGAATATTAATTCATATGGATTTTCCACTACCAAAGCACATGAAACACTAAAATGGAAGAATAACCAAAATTTAATGTGTAAGATCTCTACTCATGCTCTAAAATTGTTTGAGGAGAGTTCTCATCTCTCATGCCATGAACCCTGGGGAACCTTGTCTTTCTCAGAATCTCCATAACATCAGAGTTTCTTCTAAGCTCATCTCCCTCCTTCTGCCCAGAGGTCAAATGACTGCAGATGAAGCAAAATGTTGTTTGGTGCAAAGACATGCTGATTGAAATTGAACCCTGGAAAAGCCAAGACAATGAGATTGACATTTTTTTCTTAATTCAGGAGAAAAATTCACTCTCAGAAAGTGAAATTTTATAAGCAAACTGTACCTTGTTTCCTAGATAACCCATCAAGCCTCTGCCAACACAAGACACTTTCATGTTGCGAACATCATCCCTGAGATCACTCTTCACCCATACCGTTAGATATATTCCGACCATTTGCTTACTAGAAACCAAACAGTACCTTGAGTGCCCTCTCTGTCTGTCTCTATCCTCCATGGCAAATGATCCACTGTAGGATGTTGGTGAATATTGAGAATACTGAGCAGTAACTGGTGAATCCCCAGATACATTCTCATCATCAGAGGAACCCCATCTATAACTTTGGTCACAGTCACTAGGCCTGTGACCAAGGATAGCTCGATCACATACGCTAAATCTACGATCAAGTCGTGGTTGTGACATTGACATGTCATTATCCATTCTCATGCTACGGCTCAGGGATTGGAATGACCTGCGATGAAAGAAAGACGAAGCTTTCTGTCTTGTTGATCCCTCAAAATCGGCATCTAGTTCAACAATTGGATCAGGGATTGGAGAAGGTGTATGGCAACTCCCACTAGTTCCAGGAAGACTGTTTAGAGTCTTTCGAATAAGAGAGAGCCATTTTCTTGCGGGGCCATTATCTTCGGTACCCAACACATTACCCGCATTCAAAGGAACAATTTCTTGAAACCTGAGAGCCAAATTTATCAACGAGGGTATCCAGAGATCACAATAAAAATTCCATAAACAGCAAAATGGGAGCATACCCAAGAACATAAATATCAGCAGGAGGGGAGGTGTGAAGCCAATCTTCAAGATTTAAATAACTTGGGGGAGATTTTCCCCCCACATTCCATGTAGCAACAAAAATCCTGAGCCCACATGAAATGAAAATGAACAGTAAAAATCAAAGCTTGAAAAGATACTAATCAGCCTAACATTAAAAAAAAAAATACCTATAATTATGCACATCTGTGACCTGTGAGGGATCAAGATCAATCTTACTTCGCCAAACCCGATCAGAGCTTCTTTTATTCATTCTCTCTGCAAACATCCATTGTATTGGGTATTAGGAAAGCTTAAAAGATTTTCATTTTAATATTTGGGTTTAGTTTAAAATATGAAGGTTAAAGGAGTAGTGTGGTCCAAGGCAATATTGATACTGATTACAGAGGTGGTGTCTGATGCTGAACCTGTTTTGCTTTTCTTGGTGGTGCATGCTTCCCTCTCAGAGAAGTTGTTCTTCCAATATTCATCACCACCTGAAAAAGAGGTACCATAAAGTTGTTAAAGCTTCTGCTATACCCACTGTTAAAATGAATCAATTCCACATATTCCAACACCACAAGAAACAAAAGCTGAACCAAATTTTTTTCTTTTTAAAAAAAAAAAACTAAAATTAAAACATACAAAAATAAATGGGATTGAAAGTTGAAACAGATGAAAGGGGAAGAAAACAAATAACACACTCTTGCTTGCAAAGTAAAACCCGTTAAAGATCAAAACACAACAAACAAAAAAACGCTATGTAATTTTTTAATGTCAGAGAAACAATGTATGGAGACCCCATTTTTGTTTTTGCTTTAGAAGGTAAGATTGGGAAGGGAAGAAACTCAAATTGATGTGAAAATGAGCAAGGAATGTTAGTAACAGAACAATGACCTCCATAATCGACATCATTGGCGAGAAAGTCTTGGGCTTTGCTCTTGATATTGAGCCACTTCTTCACGAGTGATTTGGTCCATGAAAGCTTCGAGGAAATAAAAGAGAAAAGTGGGAGAGTTAGTGATTGAAATTGAAACTGGAAGAAAAAGAAAATGCATAGAGAAAGAGATTTATCAAAACCTTGCTTTTGTTGGAGCTCCCATCTCTCATTGTTTCACAACTTCATGTGGGTATCCTGATATACCAATAATGGATGTTGTTGAAGTATATGATTTTGTGGGTTTTGCTTACAACAGAATGCAGATGTAGAAGAAACAAAGATCTGAACAACTGAAAGCAGGAGTTACTGGAACTGCCAATTCCCGAAATTTAAGAGATGAATGGTGAAATAAAAAAGAGGAAGAAGAGAAGAAAATAGGTTGTTCATGGGAAGAAAGAAATTGAGAAATAAGACAATGTAGGGTGAAAGAGTAGAATGGAATTTGAGGAGAATAAAGTGGAGGAAACAAGAGAGGAGTAGAGAAAGCTTTTTACTTCAAATCAGACTGATCTCCCCTTGACTCCAATAACCCAAAACTCAGAAGACGTTAAAGTTTAAAACTTTATTTTGTATGTTTCCAAGGAGCAATATATATATATATATAGAGAGAGAGAGAGAGAGTATAGAGTTTAACAATGCATAAATAGGAGTTTTGAGTTAAAGAAGAATGTTCCTTGCATTTAAGAAACAAAAAAGAGGTCTTGATTTGTTGTTTTGATATTTGCTAATTTTCATGTGCAAAATTACTTGGTTTACATAAATGTAGGATCCTGTTAGGCCAACCTTGATTATTATATTAATTAAAAAATAAAGTAATTTCTTGGAGTGTTTAATTCACTAATCTTAACACACATGCTAAATGTGGGAGACTGAGCCCTACAACCCAACTCTTTACTTTTCATATTTCAAGGTTTTATGTGTTCTAGGATTATACTAATTAATTACTTGACACCATAACACCTCCAATCCCCCTCCTTTTCTTATCCTCCTAAATCCCAAGTGCCATGTAATAAATTGCACAATTCATTGGATTATTATCATTTCCTTTAATTTAATTAATTGGTTTTAATTGTAATATTAATATTTACAACATTTACTTCAAAGACAAGTAGTTCTTTAATTATTTATAATATTAGTATCCATTTTTGGAATATTTTAGTTCTTGATATCTTTTTTAAGAAAATGTATATATGAATAGTAAATTATTATTCTAAATTTTACTTGTAATACCCAATTATTTTAATTATAATTTAAATTAATTTATAAATATAATTTTAAAATTTTAATTTAATCTAAAAAGAAGGAAAATAGGAGGGGGGATGAAATTAAAAATAATTTTAAAAAAAATTGGTGAAAATTTAAGTTATGATGATATTTTTTTAAAAAAAAATTAAAAACTGGGGGTTAAAACGTAATTTAAAAAAGTTGTGTTACGTAGAATGCCCAGTCAGCAGCCCTGACAAACCAGAATGCGCCGCGTGGCAACGGACGCTGATGCGGTGCCACACAGGAGGCCACGCGGGCGGTCTATGTGCCTGCGATCGGACGGTCCAGATTCACTCCTGCGCGCACGGACGGCCCGGATGCGTTCCCTCCCCAAACGTGATCGGACGGTCAGATTTAAACGCGATCAACGGTTCAGAGCCACTTCTGACTGTCGAAAGAGGTAAAAAAAAATTTATTTGCTCGGAATTCAATTTTAAATATCCTCATGGCCAAATCGGAGCTAAAAGATCGGCGAATTGGCTGAAAACTGCGGGAAAAACAGGCGTTGGCGCTGCGAAAAATTACAAAAATGCTCCGATGAGGCCCTTCCCGATTCCCGTTATGCGTAATTCTTTCACCATTTTAACCACTGTTTTCTTCTCTACAGGTTGACCGAAGCAAAACACCTAACCGTAAAGGTGAGCCGGTGGAGCCACCGCACTAGAGAACCCTGCTGCTGGTGAGTTTCGATTTTTCATTTTTTTTAGGGCCAACTGAAGCCTCTTAACGTGTTTTCTCGCAAGGATTGATGAAAAACCGACCGAAAACAGCTGACCCGAGGCAAACCGCCCATCAGTGCTATCGCCGGAGCACGACAGAGCTGTCGTGTCAGAATTTCAGAATTGGCCAAAAAGAGGTGCTGACACCGATTTTAGGTTTTTGGGATATTTGTAGGTATTTGAAGCGCGTTTTAATCCCCGAAGAAAAATTCAGGGAACCCGAGGACCGCCAATAAGCGCAGTCAACAAGTTTAGCTTTTTGGACGTTAATTTGAGTAATAATCTCTCACCTTATTCTCTGTTATAAAATTGAAGTCAAATTAACAATAATATGGTATTTTGTACAATTTAGAAAATATCTATAATTAATTACGGGTTACTAATGGAGCCAGAACCGAAAATTATTCCATGTTGATTTCTGTTGATTTATTTTACAGTTTGAGTGCATGATAATATCTGATTGATCAATTTTATAATTTTTAATGTATGTACTGCTACCTTATGTGACTACTGTTAAATTAGGAAACTAAAATGTGATTGTATTCTCTTATGCATATTTTGTTTATTTTATGTGATTATGGTTGAATTGGAAAACTGGAGATTAAAGGTAAATGGGAACTGTGTGATTAAGTAAATGGATGAAATGGTAGCCTTACTAGATATCCTATGAGATGGTCGGGTGCATAAGGAATCCTACCGTGAACGTTGCCTCATACCGGACGGGGTATCGAGGCTTTGTAATTTGGCACTCATACCGGACGAGGTATGGGGACGGCCCGTTTCACCCTCATATCAGACGAGGTATTGAGATTTTGTAATTTGGTACTCATACCAGACGGGGTATGGGGATGGCTCGTTAATTGAAAATGTTAAAGGAAAGGGTTCACACGTTATGGGGACATCCCTATGAACCCCTATGGATACTAGTAGGTTGATAAAAAAGAAAAGTTGTTGTTCTGATTAATTGAATATGCGATCATGATATATGTTATGTTATTGATTCTACAATTTGTTTTGGTAAATCTTGCTACGGTAAGTAGGCGGTAAATGATTTTGTCCATAATAAATGAATTTGTTTAATTAAGAACTCAATTAGTTGTTTTGATTTTTCTACTAACCTTTATTTCTGTGCTGGTGAGTAGTGTGATATTTTTACTGGGGTATTGTAGCTAAATCAAGAGGATCAGGATCCAAAGCCCGTTCCACAAGAGGGTTGCGAGTAGGTTGCCAGTTTTATTTATTTTCTATTTATTTCCTTATTTTTTTGTATTTCCTTCAAAGAGTAATTCCCGTAGTACTATTTAGGACCTTAAGTTATTGTGTAAGGAATGTAAACCCTAACTAATTATTTTGCTTTTGCACTTAATTTATGATTTATTTCATTTGAAATTTCTGATGTCGTTGCAGTTGGTATCAGAGCCACGTTCATCGGACCCATTCCTTACACAAAATCCTTAGGAAACACCAAAAACAATGAATTATCACTCAACTGTTCATTGTGCAATATAAGTACAGATAGATGAAGAGAGGAAGACCCCCACTAAACTAAGTAGCCCGGGAGGATTTGCTATGAGAGGATGTTGACCGGTTATTTGAGATACTGGAGAGACTCATCGATGCCCAGCAGGCCCGGGAGAAAAGGATGGAGCTACTTGACCCTCCTCCGCTACCACATGTTAAGCCACCTCTGCAGCGAGAGGATCCCGAGCTACCCCCGTACGACCTTGCTCCTCCACAGTACCACCCGATGTCACCCTAGTATGATCCGGTGCTCCAACTACAGTATCACCCGACACTACCACAATATGGCCCGGTGCCCCAACCGCATTACCCGGCACCACCACAATATGGCCCGGTGCCTCAACTGCATCACCCGGTACCACTACAGTACAATCTGGTGCCCCCACTGTATCATCCAATACCATCACAGGGCCATCTAGTACATCCTCAGCACAGTCCAGTCCCTTTTTCACGGGACTCAACTCCTCCCATGATGGACCCAGACTACGTCGAGAGGTATAAAAGACTAAATCCATCTACTTTTGTAAGAGGATCCTCCTTTGAAGAGGCCGAGTACTGGTTAGCTGAGACAGAGAAAGCCTTCATGACACTTGGGTTGACTCCCGAACAGAAAGTCATCATTGTTACCTACATGCTGGTGGGAGAAGTAAGCCGCTGGTGACAACTCAAGTAGGCCAACCTGCTCGTTCCAGTCACTTGGGAACAGTTCCTGACGGCCTTTCATGCAGAGTACCTTTCAGAGCATCTCCGATATCTAAAGGAGATGGAGTTTGCACACTTGGTCCAGGAGACATAACTGTATCAGAATATGCTTGCAAGTTCCTAGAGTTGGGCCAGTATTCCCCGTAGAGCATGACAGATGAAGGCAGGAAGGCTAGAAGGTTCAAGTGGGGTTTCTATCCTGAGATCAAACAGTAGTTGTTTGTGCTTGAGCTCAGAACCTATTCGCCTGTTTTGGCCAAGGCACAATTAGTGGAGAGTAACCTTCGCACCTTCCCCCTAGCAGTAGGGAACCTCAGGCCCTCGGCTCCACACCGCAAACCAGCACTTACTGCACCTGTTCAACATAATAAGAGACCCAAGCTAATGACTCAGGCTCCTCCTCAAGTTCTAGCAGCAGGGCGCGGTAAGCCCTGTCAGCACTATGGTAAGGATCATGGGGACCGACCCTACTATTGTCTCAATAATACCTGCCGCATATGCGGTAGTGCCCAACATTATGCAAGGGAGTGCCCGAGGAACTAGAACCAGGCCAGACCTCTTATCTAGGGCAGAGCTTACAA
Source organism: Carica papaya (assembly GCF_000150535.2). Next base: position 1,536,127 of record NW_019014651.1, on the reverse strand, counting down.
TCTCACTCAGTAGGATGCAGAAGCCGACCCGGATGTGGTACAGAACATACACTATCTATAACCATTCTACTCATGCTTTGATTGATATTGGTGCATCGCATTCATTTGTTTCACATATTTTTACATCAAAATTAATTGTATTACCTAAAGAACTTAATTCTATGTTCTTTGTGGCTAATCTTGGGAGTAGGACACTATTGGGAAAAGTTATATACAAAGTCTGTGTCATAGATATAGTAGATAAGAAATTGAATGTTGACCTAATATAGATTGACATGGGGAACTTTGATGTAATTTTAGGAATGAATTAGCTAACGGCATATCACGCCACTGTAAATTATTTTCACAAGAATGTTGTATTCAACCCTCCTAATGAGGAGTCATTTATAAATTAATAAAATTCTTTAACATTTGTTTCCCTCATGGCAAATTATTTTATTATCAAGTATTTTAACCCGACTGTTTTTTCTAACTAGGCAAACCCAAGAAAGAAATTTGTATTCAAGAGATTTCGATAATCTGAGACTTTCCATATGTGTTCCCGGTTGAACTACCTGGACTGTCAGTGGATAGAGAAGTCAAATTCACCATAGACCTTCAGCCAAGCACCCAACCTATTTCGGTTGCTCCTTATCGCATGAGTCGTGTTGAGATGGAGGAACTGAGGGAACAAATCACTAAATTGTAGGATAGTGGATTCATCCAACATAGTGTGTCTCCTTGGGGTGCCAGAGTCATATTTACAAGAAAGAAATATGGGACGTTGAGGTTATGTATTGACTATAAAGGCCTGAACAAGGTCACGATCAAGAACAAGTACCCCCTCCTCAGGATCGATGATCTTTTTGATGAGTTGCAGGTGCCCAAGTCTTCTCCAAGATAGAGCTGCATTTAGGTTACCATCAAGTAAAGATCATGGCAGAAAATATTCCCAAAATAGTTTTTTGAACCAGGTACGGACACTATAAGTTCTTGGTCATGCCATTTAGACTAACCAATGTTCTAGCCATCTTCACGGACTTGA
>NW_019014651.1:1507870-1530933 GCF_000150535.2 Carica papaya | reverse complement strand
TAAACCTTATATTATCATTAAAAATTTAAATTTATAATTCTTGAATACAAATAAAATATAAAAATTTTAACTATTATATCATTTTGTTCATAATATATAACTTAATTTTACAGCTATAATTTATGAAAACAAGAGCTACCATATTATAGGCTTATGGAAACATTTCTTTTTAACTCGTTATGGGACAAGCCACCCCATTTTCATGAGGGCTCCCAATTTCTGTTGATGCTGCATACTTTTAATTTATCAATTACCACAACACTAACTTTCCATGTTTTAAGTTTCACAAGGGATGTCTTTCTTTTAATAATTATTAACCATTTTCTCGATTTTCGAAGATCTAAAAATTAAGTTTGTAATTCAAATCTTTTAAAAAATAAAATATAATAAATATATATATAAGCATATAACAAATGTCTTCATCTACTTGTTTGTTTCCCCTATTAAAAAAATATTTAAACATAAAAAACATTTCAACTTTTTTTTTGTTAAAACTGTTCATTATGGCTAAATTGTGTAATAAAGTTAAAACCAATGTGTTATTCATATGCAAATTCATGCTTAAAAGCTGAATTTAGAAGATATTCAGAATTTTTATATAATTTATTTACAAATTCATGCTTATTTTAACTTTAAACTCATGATAATTTTACTTAAGCTGATAAAGTGAATTTTAGGAATTAAAAATTATACTCTAGTTTTTGTCAAAATTGATAGAATTGAGAATATTTTGTCTTAATTTCACACGACATTATATATATATATATATATATATATATATATATATATTTAAATTTTTACTTGCCCTAATACACTTTACTTATTCTTCTAGTTAAATTGAATGCAGACGTGTAAATAAATTTCGTGTAATTTTTAAATTTATTTTGAACATAATATTGGTTTAATTAGTAGAATATGTAAACTGTATCAAGATAACAAATATTTGACGTACAAAGAATATTATGCAGAATCAGAACACATATTCCGAAATTTATTAAAATTGATTCAATTTGAACTATACTTTTTCAATTTATCTTAGATTCTATATCATCTTAATTTTTATCATTTTAGATGAAGCTTTTATTTTTACTTAGACTAAATATAAATTTATAAATACGTTCTATATAAAATATGGGTGTTTATAAGTCTGTAATCAAACAGGATCAAGAATTAGTTTAATGGGGCAAATACCAAACTATTTTAATTATTGCTCAAATCAGTATTTTTGGATATTGTTTGGTTTGAACTAAAACATTTTTAAAAAAAAAAACCAAAGTCGAGTATACTAATGTAGCAGCCTCAGAAATTTAAAATGGAATTTATATTATAAATATCAAATGCGGAAGCGAAGTCAAAATTTGAATAACATCCCTTACACTAAAACCAAAAACGTGCTCACAAAATATAAAATATCAAACTACCTAAAGGAAAAACTTGAAAGTAAAAGCTACGAATATGACTATGGAGTCTTTAGGCATCCCCTTCGTCGTCCTCCTGCGGAACCGGCTCGGGAACGATGTCCTCTTGATCTAAAATGATTAAATAAGGAATGAGCTACACTAGCCCAGTAAAGACATCACGATATCTCACCGTCACGGAGGTAAAGGTGGGTAGAAAACACAAAAAGACCAATGGAGCATAATTTACAACAAATCCTTTTATTAATAATAAAACCTTTACCATTCACTTATCTCGGTGAAATTCATAAAACAATATACGAAAGCAATAACATCATCATCATCATCATGAAAACATATATATGAACTGTATAACATAATACCTATAAAACTTTTCGTAATTCAATCGTTACACAACATATTTTCCTCATTTACCAGCCCACTAGTATCCATGGGGATCCATAGGGATCCCACTACCCGTTAACCCTTAACACTTGAAATCATATTTCAGGACCGTCCCCATACCCCGTCCGGTATGGGCGCCAAAACATAGACCTCATTACCCCGTCCGGTATGAGGGTGAAACGGGCCGTCCCCATACCCCGTCCGGTATGGGCGTCAAAACACATAAGATCTCCATACCCCGTCCGATATGAGAGACCACAATCCCGGTAGGGTTCCCTACGGACCCGGTCCGTCCACCATCTCCCAGGATATCTAGTCAGGCTGACCACATTATACCATTACCAATTTACATAATTTTTCATTCTCTTTTTCCTCAGTCAGCATCATTAATCCACATACGAATAAGCAAAACAGTAATTTATGCCAAACAGACAACATACAGTATCAATATCCCAATCATTCAACCAATAATCAATAAAACAGTACAATATGCACACGAAACTATAAAATGAAAACATCAAACCTCATACTGCATTTAAAACTGTAAAACAGGCCAAAAAACAATTAACCGACAAACACACTAGACTCGGGCTCCATTAGCGACCTTAAGCAATTTCACACATTCGTTGATTCATGAAATACCGTTTTATTATTTATTGAACTTTAAAACCGTGATAGGAAATAGGGTGAGGGGTCCTTACCCGTTTCAGGGTCCGAACACGGCTTCACGGTGCACTTGCAGGCTGTCCCCAATTTTCCCTGAATTTTTCTCGGGGAACTGAAACGCACTACTGGTACCTGCACGTGTTCCAAAAAATCCCAAATTAGGCCCAGGGCCCCTTTCGGCCAATATTGCAACTCCGGCACGACGGCTCCGCCGTGCTCCGGCGGCGGTTCACCTCGGGTTGGCCGTTTTCGACCGTTTCCGGCCGAATTCGGCCACACTCGCATTGGTTCATGCGATAAAACAACCCTACGGCCCTCGGGGGGCCGAAAATTTACGGAAAACCGAAGCTTACCGGCGGCGGTGCTCTCGGGTGCGGCGGCTCTCTGGTGAAGTTCGTGTTTTTGTGATTCGGCTCCGATCAACCTGTAGAGAAAAGAATGGTGATCACGGTGATATAAAAATTGCATTAAACGGAGGCCGGGAAGGGCCTCATCGGAGGCAAAAATCAAGAAGGGGCGCGGCGGCGCCGCTGGCTTTCGGCCATGTTTTCCGGCCGTTTGACCGGAATTTTGGCTCCGATTTGGCCACTGGAGAAATCAGCGTGGAAAAACGAGTTGGGGGTATGAAATTTACCTCGATCGGCGGTCGAAAATCCCTCCGGTGCGGCGGCGGGTGGCGGCGGCCGGCTTCTGGTTCGTCTTCTCCGGCGAGGGCAGGCGGCTAGGGTTTGGGGTCTGGTGTGGGGGTCTTATTTATACCCTTTTGCCCTTTGATCTCAACTGTCCATTTTGATTTAATCTGTGCCGTCCGTTTTTGATTAAATCTGGGCCGTCCGTGCGATTAAATCTGGGCCGTCCGTGCGCGCGATTGATCTAGGTCGTCCAATCGCGCGCACGCGGATCGCCAACGTGGTCCGTCCCCGGTCGACGTGGTTTTGCCACGTGGCAGGTCCTGGTTGGCCAGGCCTGCTGACTGGGTCTGCTGACGTGGCTGCTGACGTGGCACGCGCGTTTTTTTTTTCCCTCTTCAATTTCTCCGGGCGCTACAACTCTCCCCCCCTTAAAGAAATTTGGTCCCCAAATTTGCCTCGTTACTCTTGATCGAACAGATGGGGATATTGAGCCCTAAATTCTGATTCCAGTTCCCAGGTGGCCTCCCTGGACGTGTGGTTCTGCCACAGACTTTTACAAATGATATTTTCCGGTTGCGGAGTATTCTACTCTCTCGGTCCGTGATACCGACCGGTACTTCTTCATAAGACAAGTCCTCTCGGAGTGGAAGCGGTTCATGAGCCAAGACATGAGAAGGGTCCGGATTGTACTTGCGTAGCATAGATACGTGAAACACATTATGAACCCGGGAGAGCTCAGGAGGCAGTGCAAGTCTGTAGGCAGTGGTACTAATCTTGTCTAAGATTTCAAAGGGTCCAATATATCTGGGGTTTAATTTTCCCCTCTTGCCGAACCTACTAATTTCCTTGAAGGGGGTGACTTTAAGAAACACCCGGTCGCCTTTTTCAAAGGCCAGGTCTCTCCTCCGGGTATCAGCATAACTCTTCTGCCTACTCTGAGCTGTCTGGATGTTCTTCTTGATCTTAACTATCTTGGACGTGGTTTCTTCTACCAAATCCGGGCCAAACAATCTTCTATCGCCCACTTCTTCCCAACAGATCGGTGACCTGCACGGACGCCCGTATAACGCCTCGTATGGGGCCATGCCGATGCTTGCTTGGTAACTGTTGTTGTAAGCAAACTCTATTTAGGGTAGGTGGTCATCCCAATGGCCCCCGGAGTCAAGGACACAAGCTCGGAGCATATCCTCCAGCGTACGAATTGTCCTCTCTGATTGTCCATCGGTTTGGGGGTGGAAAGCAGTACTAAGAGACAGCTTTGTTCCCATAGCTTGCTAGAAACTATTCCAAAACCGAGAAGTGAATCTGGGATCCCTGTCGGATACTACTGTCACTGGAACTCCATGCAGTCTGACTACCTCCCGGATATACATTCTTGCCAACTTGTCCAAAGGATCAGTCATTCTGATGGCCAGGAAGTGGGAAGACTTAGTGAGTCGGTCAACAATTACCCATATAGCATCATGTCCCGATCGTGCCTTGGGTAGTCCCGATACGAAGTCCATGGTGATGTGTTCCCACTTCCACTCTGGAATCGGTAAAGGCTGAAGTAACCCACTCGGGCGTTGATGTTCTGCTTTGACTTGCTGACATACCAAGCACTTAGATACAAAGTCGGCTACATCTCTCTTCATCCCATTCCACCAGAAACGAGGTCGCATAGTTTGATACATTTTCGTACTTCCTGGATGCATGGCGAACCTTGAACTATGGGACTCTGTCATGATGTCTCTTTTTAACTCACTATCGTCTGGGACACACACTCTGTCCTTGAAACGAATCAAACCATCGGCAGAGATCTGAAATTCTGAGCTCACTCCCTGTTCTGCATCCTTCTTGCGGGTTACTAGGGCGGGGTCGACTAACTGGGCTTCCTTTATTCTTTGGATTAATTCGGGTTGGACTGCTAGGTGGCCCAAACATGTGACTCTCTTCAGATCTCGCAGGCGAACCTGCTGTGTGGCCCCAATGGACCTACATTCTGAAACCATCAGATGGGCTAGGGTGCCTGCACTTTTCCTGCTAAGGGCATCGGCCACTACGTTGCCCTTACCTGGATGGTATAGGATGTCACAATCATAGTCCTTGAGGAGTTCCATCCACCTTCTCTGACGCATGTTGAGATCCTTCTGAGTGAAGATATGCTTCAAACTCTTATGATCGGTGTAGATCTGAAAGGTCTCTCCATACAAATAATGGCGCCAGGTTTTTAAGGCGTGTATGATTGCGGCAAGCTCCAAGTCATGGGTAGGATAGTTCTTCTCATGATTCTTTAGCTGTCTAGACCCATATGCTATAACCTTTCCATGCTGCATTAGGACACAACCCAGACCCAGATAGGAGGCATCACTGTAAACCGTGTACCCTCTTGATCCACTCGGTAGAGCCAGCACTGGTGCAGTAGTCAGTCGCTTTTTCAACTCTGAAAAACTCCTTTCGCAGTTCTCATTCCATTCAAACCTTGCATTCTTCTTTGTGAGTCGGGTCAGAGGAGCTGCTAGATTAGAGAACCATTCGACAAACCGGCGGTAATAACCTGCCATCCCTAGGAAACTGCGAATTTCCTTAACTGTTGTCAGCCTTTCCCAACCAAGTACCACTTCAACCTTTTCAGGGTTCACCGACACCCCTTCCTTCGATATAACATGTCCTAGGAAGGCGGTTTGCTCGAGCCAAAATCCACACTTGCTCAACTTCGCATACAACTTCTTTTCCCTGAATACCTGTAGGACTTGGGCAAGATGATGAGCATGTTATTCCCTACTTTTTGAGTAGACTAAGATATCATCGATGAACACGATGACAAATTGATCCAAGAATTCTCTGAAGATTCTGTTCATTAGATCCATAAAGATGGCCGGGGCGTTGGTTAGCCCAAATGGCATAACCAAGAACTCATAGTGTCCGTACCTGGTTCGGAATGCCGTCTTGGGGATGTCTTCGGCTCTCACTTTTACCTAATGGTAACCTGATCGTAGATCTATTTTGAAAAAGACCTGTGCACCCTGCAACTGATCGAAAAGGTCATCAATCCGGGGAAGAGGGTACTTGTTCTTAATTGTTACCTTGTTTATCCTTCTATAATCAATGCACAGTCTCAACGTTCCATCCCCTTTCTTTGCAAAAGTAACCCCGGCACCCCATGGGGAAATGCTGTGTCTAATGAAGCCACTGTTTTGTAGCTCAGTGATTTGTTTCCTTAGCTCTTCCATCTCGATGCGGCTCATTCGGTAAGGAGCTACCGAGATGGGCTGGGTTCCTGGCTGTAAGTCTATGGTGAACTCGACCTCTCTGTCCCCTGGTAGACCGGGCAGTTCATCCGGAAATACGTCTAGAAAGTCTCGGACTACTGGAATCTCTTGGATACAAACTTCTTTCTTGGGTTTACCTAGTTAGAGAAAATACAATATTAAGGCACTGGGAATTAAGAAGAAAAGAATTTGCCATTAGGGGAAATCAGTACCGAATAATTTTATTAACTTGTAAATGGCTCCTCGTTGGGAGGATTAAATACAATCTTTTTGTTAAAGCAGTCTATGGTGGCGTGATACGCCGCTAGCCAATCCATTCCTAGGATTACATCAAAATCCCCTGTGTCTAACCCTATCAGGTCTACCCTCAATTTCCTATCTGCTATCTCCACGGCACATGCCCTGTAGACAACCTCTCCTAGCAATGTTCCCCCCCCCAGCAGTAGATACAAGCAATAATGAATCAAGTCTATTAGGTGATACACAAATTTTGGAAGCAAGAACATGTGAAATAAAAGAATGTGATGCACCAGTATCAAATAAAACATGAGTAATGTGGCCAGAGATAGTATACATACCATGTACCACGTCCGGGTCTGCGTCGGCATCCTTCTGGGTAAGGTTGTAAACTCTGCCCTGTATTGGAGGCCTCCCTTGATTCTGGTTCCTAGGGCACTCCCTCGCATAGTGTTGGGCACTGCCGCATATGCGACAGGTGTTGTTGAGGCGGTAGCAGGGTCGGTCCCCATGATCCCTGCCGCAGTACTGGCAGATCTTCCCACGTGCTGCCCTCATAGCCTGAGGAGGGGCCTGGACGGCAGGTCTGGGCCTCTTACTGGGTTGGACAGGCATGGTAGGCGCTGGCCTGCGGAGCGGGGCTGAGGGTCGGGAACTTCCCGCTAGCTGAGGGCGGGTGTCGAAGCTCCTTTCTATGATCTGTGCCTTTGCCAGGACTGCCGAATATGTCTCGAGCTCCATCACCAATAAGTGCTGTCTGATCGCCGGGTGGAGACCCCACTGGAATTTCCTGGCCTTTCGGCCCTCATCCAACAATGTCTCCGGGGCATGTCGGCCCAGCTCCAAGAACTTGCGGGCATACTCCGACACTGTCATATTACCCTGGACCAATTGAGCAAATTCCATTTCCTTTAAATGTTGGATGTGTTTAGGGAGATACTCCGCATGGAAGGCCGCTAGGAACTGCTCCCAAGTAACTGGTACAGGCAGGGTGGCCCGCTTGAGCTCCCACCAGCGTACTGCTTCCCCTACCAGTATGTAGGAGGCAATGGCAGCCCTTTGCTCAGGAACTACTCCCGAGGTCTCAAAAGCTCTCTCAGTCTCTGCCAGCCAGTATTGGGCCTCTTCGAAAGAGGATCCCCCTGAAAAAGTAGAAGGGTTCAGTCTCCTATACCTCTCTATGAAGCCGGGGTCGATCAAGGAGGGAGCGGGGTCCCGAGGTAGAGGGACTGGGGCCGGCTGAGGGTGAACTGGGGGACCCTGTGGTGGCGCCTGCTGATGTGGTGGGGGCACTGGAATGTGCTGTGGCGGCACCTGTTGGTACTGTGGCTGTGGTACCGGATCGTACCGCGGCTCTGGTGCCGGGTGGTACCGTGGAGGAACAGGCTCCTGCCGGGGTGGCTCGGGATCAGCCTACTGTAGCAGGGGCTCAACCTGCGCTAGCGGAGGAGGTCCCGGTAACTCCCTTCTCTCCTCTTGCCTTCGCTGGGCATCTGCGAGAGCCTCCACCATCTTGAATAGTCTATCTAAATCCTCCCGAAGTGAATTATCTAGGGCCGCTCGGTTTAGTGGGGGCCTTCCTCTCCTCATTCCCGTGTACCTGCATTCACAAGGAATGATTGAGTAACAATATATCGGTGAGTATTTCTCTAAGGCACATTAGTGTAAGGGATGGGTCCGAGGAAATGCGGCTCTGATACCAACTGTAGCAGTCCCGGAAATTTAAAATGGAATTTATATTATAAATATCAAATGCGGAAGCGAAGTCAAAATTTGAATAACATCCCTTACACTAAAACAAAAAACGTGCTCACAAAATATAAAAGATCAAACTACCTAAAGGAAAAACTTGAAAGTAAAAGGTACGAATATGACTATGGAGTCTTTAGGCGTCCCCTTCGTCGTCCTCCTGCGGAACCGGCTCAGGAACGATGTCCTCTTGATCTGAAATGATTAAATAAGGAATGAGCTACACTAGCCCAGTAAAGACATCACGATATCTCACCGTCACGGAGGTAAAGGTGGGTAGAAAATACAAAAAGACCAATAGAGCATAATTTACAACAAATCCTTTTATTAATAATAAAACCTTTACCACTCACTTACCTCGGTGAAATTCATAAAACAATATACGAAAGCAAAAACATCATCATCATCATGAAAACATATATATGAACTGTATAACATAATACCTATCAAACTTTTCGTAATTCAATCGTTACACAACATATTTTCCTCATTTACCAGTCCACTAGTATCCATGGGGATCCATAGGGATCCCACTACCCGTTAACCCTTAACACTTGAAATCATATTTCAGGGCCGTCCCCATACCCCGTCCGGTATGGGTGCCAAAATATAGACCTCATTACCCCATCCGGTATGAGGGTGAAACGGGCCGTCCCCATACCCCGTCCGGTATGGGCGTCAAAACACATAAGATCTCCATACCCCGTCCGATATGAGAGACCACAATCCCGGTAGGGTTCCCTACGGACCCGGTCCGTCCACCATCTCCCAGGATATCTAGTCAGGCTGACCACATTATACCATTACCCATTTACATAATTTTTCATTCTCTTTTTCCTCAGTCAGCATCATTAATCCACATACGAACAAGCAAAACAGTAATTTATGCCAAACAAACAACATACAGTATCAATATCCCAGTCATTCAACCAATAATCAATAAAAAAGTACAATATGCACACGAAACTATAAAATGAAAACATCAAACCTCATACTGCATTTAAAACTGTAAAACAGGCCAAAAAATAATTAACCGACAAACACACTAGACTCGGGCTCCATTAGCGACCTTAAGCAATTTCACACATTCGTTGATTCATGAAATACCGTTTTATTATTTATTGAACTTTAAAACCGTGATAGGAAATAGGGTGAGGGGTCCTTACCCGTTTCGGGGTCCGAACACGGCTTCACGGTGCGCTTGCAGGCTGTCTCTAATTTTCCCTGAATTTTTCTTGGGGAACTGAAACGCACTACTGGTACCTGCACGTGTTCCAAAAAATCCCAAATTAAGCCCAGGGCCCCTTTCGGCCAATATCGCAACTCCGGCACGGCGGCTCCGGCGTGTTCCGGCGACGCCACCGCCGCTTGCGGCGGCGGTTCGCCTCGGGTTGGCCGTTTTCGGCCGTTTCTGGCCGAATTCGGCCACACTCGCATTGGTTCCTACGATAAAACAACCCTACAGCCCTCAGGGGGCCGAAAATTTACGAAAAACCGAAGCTTACCGGCGGTGGTGCTCTCGGGTGCGGCGGCTCTCCGGTGAAGTTCGTGTTTTGGTGATTCAGCTCCGATCAACCTGTAGAGAAAAGAATGGCGATCACGGTGATATAAAAATTGCATTAAACGGAGGCCGGGAAGGGCCTCATCGGAGGCAAAAATCGAGAAGGGGCGCAGCGGCGCCGCTGGCTTTTGACCTTGTTTTCCTGCCGTTTTGCCGGGATTTTGGCTCCGATTTGGCCACTGGAGAAATCAGCGTGGAAAAACGAGTCGGGGGTATGAAATTTACCTCGATCAGCGGTCGGAAATTCCTCCGGTGCGGTGGCGGGTGGCGGCGGCCGGCTTCTGGTTCGTCTTCTCCGGCGATGGCAGGCGGCTAGGGTTTGGGGTCTAGTGTGGGGGTCTTATTTATACCCTTTTGCCCTTTGATCTCAGCCGTCCATTTTGATTTAATTTGGGCCGTCCGTTTTTTATTAAATATGGGTCGTCCGTGCGATTAAATCTGGGCCGTCCGTGCGCGCGATTGATCTGGGCCGTCCGATCGCGCGCACGCGGATCGCAACGTGGCCCGTCCCCGGTCGACGTAGTTTTGCCACGTGGCAGGTCCTGGTTGGCCAGGCCTGCTGACTGGGTTTGCTGACGTGGCACGCGCGTTTTTTTTTTTTTTTTTTTTTTTCCTCTTCAATTTCCCCGGGCGCTACAACTAAAATATGTTAATTTCAGCAATTAAATAGATGATCTACTAATATAATATTTTATTTTCTCATCTACTTATAATGATTAAAGTCAACTTAAAAGACATCCAAAATAATAGATAACCATTATAAAAAATATATATATACCTTTATGGAGTGGGTAATTTTAAAATAAATTATACAATTATTGTATTTTATGGGTATTAATCTACAATAATAGAAACGGTTATCAACACATTCAATTATCTTGAATATATTTTGGTATCTCATATCATTTATAAAAAGAGCACAAATTCTTACTTCAAAGTTTCTTCTATCAGCTAAAGTTATAAAGTTTTGTGCGTAATAATTAGATAGAGAGAAGAAGCGAATCAGAGAATTAAGATTTTTTTCAATGAGTCTCTCAATCACGTTATGACTACATCATCTCATAAGGATATGTAGCTCTAACTTTCTGTTGTCTTTCTTTTCTTAAGATGTGTGAAATTCTATAAAAAGATAATGTCAGCATAAAAATTTCTCACATTTGGTATCAAAGCAATCTTGAATTCACACATCTTAAAATTATACTAACAGTTTATATATATATATTATTATACTAACATTATATATATATATATTATTACTAACAGTTTATATATATTATACTAACAGTTTATATTTATATATATTATTACTAACAATTTATATACATATATATTACTAACAGTTTATATACATATATACTTTTATACTAAAGTTTATATTTATATATATTATTACTAATAGTTTATATACATATATACTTTTACACTAACAGTTTTTATATATATATATTATTGTTCTAACAGTTTATTTATACATTATACTAACAATTTTTTTTATATATATATATATAATTTTACACTAACAGTTTATATATATATATTATTACTTTAACAGTTTATTTATATATTATTGTATTAAAAGTTTCTATATATATATTATTGCACAAACAATTTATATATATTATTACATTGACAATTATATATATATGTATATATTAATATATTATTATACTAATATTTTATATATATGCATATATATTACAATAATAGTTTATACATATATATGTTAAATTACAGTTAATTTCATAAATGTAAATATATATGTAAAGGCCCAGAACTTAAAGAAAATGAATAATTCTAAATATGGAAATAAACAATAAATTTAATATTTACATTCCTTACACGGTAAATTAAAATGCTCAATAGAGCTACTAGAACATCCCTTCTACAGTGGTTCATAAAAAAACAAATAAATGATTGAAAACAGCTAAATAAATATCCTAAGAGGTTAACCACTACTATCACTTGATGGAGTTCATGAGGTAAACTACTCACACTTCTTACTAATTAGGATCTAGATCTTGATCTTTTTTATCTAAATTTTTTAATATAAGGGTGAGTTACACTACTTTAATAAGAATATCACACCAATCACTTATACGGAAAATCGAAGATTGGTAAAAATCACAAAACAACTAATGGAGCCATTACTTTAAGTAACTTCATTTAACATTAAAACATTTATTTCATACTTTCCACTACAAGTTTACCAAAATCAACCTAATATGACAAATACTCATATAACATTATGATTTTTGTACAAGTGAACGAGATCAACAATTCTTATTTTTACTTGCTTACTAGAACTACTGGGAGTCCATAGGGATATTCCCCTACTCATGAACCCAACACCTAGATTTATCAATTAACTCGGTCATTTTCTATACCTCATCCAGTAATGGGCGCCAAACATACCATCGCCTTGATGTCCCGTCCGATATGAGGGTCAATTATATCTCACAAACCCTTTTGGCATGGGATTTTTATGTCATGTCCGACTGAGATAAAGCCCACAGTAGGGTTCCTTATGTACTAGGTCTGTCCACATTTTCCTAGAGTATTCAGTAAGCTTTTCTTACATGGAATCACACCACAAACTAATTACCATCTATGTGCTAGTATCTTATATTTTTCAGATTAATGATAAACCATGCAAATAGGCGATACATACATCAAGAACATAATTGAGACATTTATTACAAGACAAAAAAAAAAAAGAATGTGTAATGAGGTAAACCAAACAACCGATAAAATAATTAAAACTATCAATTTAGTACGCATAATATAATAGTAAGCAATCTAAGCAGTACAGAAAAATAAACAGTGAATCAAGGCTAATATGAACTGACCAGTTCTGACTCCACTAGTGACCTATAATTATTTTTAGAGTTTTTTTAATTTTCACAAAACACAAGACTTTTGATTATTTAAGTCTCAATTTACCGTAACAGGGAATAGGGTGAGAGATCCTTACCCAGATCGAGTTTTGAAACACTGTACTATTTACTGCGCCTCTTAATAGTCCCTGGGTTTTTTAAATTTTCCCTGTGAAAATTAAAATGCTCGTCATATACCCAAAAATACCCCAAAAGACCAAAATCGGTATTGAAAAACTTTTTCGATAAATTTTAGAGTTTCGACAAAGTGGCAATGACGTGCTCCAATGCCGGCTCTGCCACCCACAATAGTGGTTCGCCTCGGCTTGGCCGGTTTCGATTAATTTAGGTTGATTTTGGTTGGTTTTACATGTATCCCTGCAAAAAATACATTAGGAAACCTCGGTTGGTCGGAAAAGTCAAAAAACATGTTAAGGGGGACTTGTAAATGAATAATATATATATTTTTATAATTATAAGTTTGAAACTAACCCAAATGAGAGTTACTTTCTACTAATTATGAACTGATAGTTTATTTATGTTATTTAGAAGGATACCCAACGGTAACATGTAAATGACACAAAATATTAAGTATTTGACCCCTTTTGAGTGAACATTAGATATGTTAACATTTTGCCCAATAGAAAAACGATAGTGATATCAAGAGTTTATCATTTTTAAATTTAATATTATAAATATATTTGAGACCTTACTATGAGCATTATTTTATTTTTATAGTTCTCAGTTCACTATATTCTCCTACACCTAGAATGACAACTTTTAATGGGTCAAATTTTGCGGAGTGGTATGAAAGAGTCCAATTCTCACTGGGTTTATTGGATCTTGATCTGGTTTTGATAATTGAAAACCTCTTGAAGCTACTGATGATAGTACTCTGGAGTATAAGAAATAATTCAAAGCCTGGACAAGGTCAAACAAACTCAACCTTATATTTATGATAATGACCATTGCCACTAACATCAAAACTTTCCTTCCTCAAATTGAGATAGCCTTAGAGTTTTTGAAATATGTGAAGGAATGTTTCAAACACGCCGATAAGTCTTTAGCAGGCACATTGATGGTTGAATTGACCACCATAAAATATGATGGTCATAAAAGAATTCAGCAGCACATTTTGAACATGGCTGAAAAGGCTGCAAAAGTTAAGGCATTGGGCATGAACATAGATGAGTCATTCTTAGTTCAATTTGTCCTTAATTCACTTCCTTCGCAGTTTGCTCCATTCAAAATTCACTATAATACTAATAATAAACAATGAAATATGAATGAACTTACTAGTAAGTGTATTCAGGAGGAAATGAGATTAAAACAAGATGGACATGACTTTGCCCTTGCAATTACTCATGGAGATATGAAGAATAAAAGCAAATCCATAAAAGTAAAAAACATTCCACCAAAAAGATAGAGTAGACCTGGGGAGAATAACCAGAGTCATGATGGAAAATTTACTCTGAGTTGCTACTTTTGTGGCAAGAAAGGTCATATGGAAAAGGAATGTAATAAGCGTAAGGCTTGGTTCAAAAGGAGGAAATGAGATTAAAGCAAGATGGACATAACTTTGCAATTGCAATTACTCATGGAGCTATGAAGAATAAAAGCAAATCCAGAAAAGTAAAAAACATTCCATCAAAAAAACAAAGTAGAACTGGGGAGAATAACCAAAGTCATGATGAAAAATTTACTCTAAGTTGTTACTTTTATGGCAAGAAAGATCATGTGAAAAAGGAATGTAATAAGCGTAAGACTTGGTTCAAAAAGAGAGGTATGAATCTTTCTTTTGTATGTTATGAATCAAATCTTGTTGAAGTTCCTTCTACTACTTGATGGATTTATTCTGGAGCTACAACTCATGTTACTGATTTAATGCTGGGATTCCTTACAACCCAAAAATCGAAAGAAAGTGAAAAGTTTCTCTATATGGGAAACTGTCTCAAAGTAGAAGTGGTAGTTGTAGGTACTTACCGCTTGCTATTAGAGACTGGTCATCAAATGGATCTTTTGAATGCTTTTTATGTTTTTTTTATTTCTAAAAAATTATTTTCATTATCCAAATTATATGTTGTTAGATATTCAGTTTATTTTAGTTTTGAAAAAGTAAGTTTAGTGTCTAATTCAATGATAGTTGGTTCTAGTATTTTATATGACGATTTATATAAAGTTTACTTGAATTATGAATTTGCACAAGCTTTAGTTATGTTGCATTCAAATATTGGATCAAAACATAGGTTAATTAATGAAAATTCTTCATTCTTATGGCATAAAAGTTGGGGCATATCTCTAGGGAAAGAATTGAGAGATTAGTGAATGATGGAATTTTACAAAATTTTGACTTCATTGATTTTCAAGTATGTATAGTTGGTTCTTGAGAGATTAGTGAATGATGGAGCTTCTTAAGATAATTCATACAGATATTTACGGATCATTCTCCATTCCTTGTTTTACTGGAAAGAGATGTTTTATCATATTTATATATGATCTATCTCGGTATGGTTATTTATATCTAATGCATGATAAGTCTCAAGCCATTGACATCTTTAAAATGTATATTACAGAGGTTGAGAGACAATTAGATAAAAAGGTTAAGGTTGTGAGATTTGATTGAGGTGCTGAATTCTATGGTAGATATGATGAGTCAGGACAAAATCCTGGTCCATTTGCCAAATTCCTAGAAAACCATAGCATTCGTGCTCAATGCACAAGTCATGCTTTGTGGTTGCTGAATTTTATTTCAGGAGTTGGTATTGTTAACTCTATTGCCAAGCTGCTAAGAATATTTTGTGATAATACTGCAACTGTTTTTTTCTCTAAGAATGACAAATATTCTAGTGTATCCAAATACATGGACTTAAAGTATTTAATTTTTAGAGAAATAGTCCAAAAACAATAAGTGTCGATTGAAAATATTAGTATCACACTTATGATTGCTAATCGATTAACTAAATGGCTACCTCCAAAGACATATGTAGAACATGTTGTAAGGTTAGGCCTTTTGAGTAATCCATAATTTGACAATAGATATTTCAGTAGTTGAATAATTGACATTTTGCGCATTAAAGTTTGTTTATGTTATTTTTATTTTAATCATAGGTGCACAATTTAGTGTTTAATCAACAGAGAATGTCTTGACAAGATAAATTGTAGAGGCTATTTTGGCATTATGAATTGAATTAGTAAAGGTTATTGGTGTGGTGCATAGAAAAAAATGTGACATTGAAGTCAAGTGGCTGCTATGATTCACATTTATAATCTAAGTTATTTCAGTATTATAATATAATAATTTTGGGTTAAATACATGAAATAAGCATGCATTATACCGATAGAAATCTATTAAACGCACAATTGAATAACAGGACAAAATATATAGAGAGGCCTTAACGTGTTTGCCATAGAATTCAAAACAAACATAATAAGGTAAATAGTACAGTGAACAAAATAGCATAATAAACAACTATAGGAATAATTAATGTAATTAAAAACTCAAACAGACGTAAACTAATCGGTCACTTGCTTTATTGACAACCAATACTTTAATCAATTATAGGCCCGCATATTAACTAAGTTTTTTATTTATTTATCAGTTTAGCTTCAATTTTACTGAACAAAAAAAAGAGGTGAGGTATTCTTACCCTGGATCGGTGTCTGAAATACCACTTTTTTTACTACACTTCCCGACAGTTACTGGATTCTTGGATTTTTCTGCTAAAACTGAAATGTACGTCAAAAATAGCATGGAAATATGTGAAAAACGGCCAAAAGGACAAAAAAACTCATCGGGGGTCGATTTTGGGATTCCGACGCAGCAGCGGCACCACACTCTACCTTTGATTCCTCCTTCTCCGATGGCTCATCCTTTCAGTCAGGTCTTTTTCGGCCATTTCTTGATAAAAACCTATTTAAATTATTATTAGGGGATGTTTGTCGGTGGAAAAAGGAAAAAAACTGAGGCTTATCGGTGTTTTCTGATCTCTAGTGTGGCGGCTCAGCCGGGCTCTGTCGTTCCTCCCTCGCAACCCTGTATCAAAAACACATTATGAGGCTAAAAGGTGAGGAAAACAGAATGAAAGAGAAGAGGATTTGGCTTAACAGAGAGTTTTTTAATTTTTGGTGCAGCGGCTCAATCGAGCTCTGCCCTTTGCTTCCTCGGTTTACAGCCTCTCCTCATGTTTTTTTTTGCATTAAAAAGTGTTTTGAGTAGTTTAGAACGAAAAAACAGGTCAAATGGGAGTAAATCGAACTTACCGACGTCATTTTGGGTCTCTAGTATAGCGACATCGGTGGCTAGTTTCTCCTCCGGCTGCCCTTCTTCTTCTTCTTCTTTGACAAGAGAGTGACGGATAGGGTTAGGATTTGGTTTGGAAGAGAAGTTTAAATACCCCCTTCCCCTCGATTTGGGGCGTCCATTCGGGCTCACGTGGAATCCCCTCAGCCGTTTGGTTGCACCTATTAAGAAAAAAAATCTGGACCGTTTGATCAAAGGCGTATGGGCCGTCTGATTTCGCTTATTCAGTAAGTCAATGCAGGCTATTGTGTGCGCGATAGTGAGCATGGGTCATTGGATCGCCAGATACACGGATCGCCCGATACACGGATCGCCCGCTTGGCTCTCGCATGTAGCCCCTGCCAATGTGTCCGCCACGCGGCACGTTCTGACTCATCGTGCTGTTGACGTGACCATCTCACGTGGCTGCATTTCTCTTTTTTGCGATTTGACACATGCTTTCGAACTTTTTTTTTTTTTAAATATACCCTCATTTATTTACAGTTTCGTTATATTTTCTAAAATTATTTTTAAACTCATCTAAAATTTATGTTCCTAAAAAAAATTAAAATTAACTATTATTATTATTATTATTATTAAGAATTAAATTGTGTCATCCCAAGCCTAAATTTACGGGCTCGGGATATTATAATAATTGTAGCAATATCTAAAATTTTTCTCTGATGATAATTAATGAAATAATACAATTAATTAATTGATCAAGTCTAATTCATAAACTTCAAACTTTCTACTATTACCTATTTAAAACATAAAAGTCTTCATTAGCCAAGCTAAATAAATTAGAAAATTCATGGGAGAGAAATAAATTTTTTTCCCTTCCCAAACTTATCGATTATTAGGTTGTGTGAGAAAACACAAGAAAACTACTTTAGAGTATGTTTTCTTTCTCGCGGTCAAACTCTATCTCATGTATATAATTAGAACTTTGCTCTTCATTTAAAAAATGATTTAAACTAAAAATCTTTTCATTGTATGATACACAATCTAAAAATCATTATTTATTTTAAGAGGTATTCTTAAACTTTGAGTAAGTAAACTCTAGAGCTATGATGATAACTTTAAGCACTTTTCTATGTACTTATTAATGGCAGAAAGTCATTAGGATTATGAGAGAAAATTTATTTGGAAGAAATTATAAACATGAAAACTCATTTTATGAAGGAAAAATACTGCAAAGGAAAACGAGTAATTTAATTAAATTATTAAACTTAATAAAATTAAAACGAGTAATTTAATTACTTCTCTAGCATTTTGCATGTCTTTTACAGACACCAAATTTTGGACAAATTAAATTAATAAAGGTAATTAAATTAAAATTAATTCTCTAACTCCTTACATTAAGAACAAAAACTAAGTCTAAACTATGATTTTTTTTTCCCCTTCAATTTTCTGTCCATTAAGTTCGTACCAGATGAAGTCAAAATAACTCTAGAGTGGTTAGCCATGTCTTGTAAAATTGCCATTATACTCCTAATTAATTTGAATGTCATCTTTAATTAAACATTCGAATTAAGCATAAGTTTGTTTTTTTGGTTCTTCAATTAAAACACTTTTCAAGTAACATTTGGTCACAAATTAGCATCCATTTACATACTATAAATAATCCTAATTTCCAAGCCCATAATAAGATAATCAACCCTAATTTTTGATCTCACATTTAAAGTAATAAATTGAATATTTAACAAGTTAATTTAGATTTTAACTTGATATAGTTCTTTACTACAACTCTACAATCACTATCTTAAACTTAATTAATATTATTATTTAAACTTTAAAATTACCACACACAAATTCAAGATTTCTACGATTATCTCAAAGCTTAATAAAAACTTAATTAGATTAACGTATGTGGTTCGTTAATCTAATCATCTAGTAATCAATAGATTTGTTAATCAATCTCATAGTTTTACAAAATAATTAGATAGCTCATTTTTTTATTATGTCAAACACATATGAGCGATATCTAGCAACATATTATGGTACCTATAAGGTAATAAATTTAGAAAAAATATCACAAGAAATTTGGTATTGCTCGCTGTTTTTTTTTTTTATAAATAAACTCATGTACTTATTTTGTGTTTAAATTTATTATGTGTTTGCAATTTTTTTTCAAAATCAACCTTTCAGTTAATAAAAAGGATAAACACTTCTCTTTTCCTATTTGAATAGTTTAGTTTAGTAGTTTAGTTGTTATTTCAATATTAATGTGATATACACATGTATTTTTTATTTTTATTTATTTTTTAAAATAAAAATTAGATATTAATAAAGAAATTAAAACACTCTTTAACAACAATAATCATAATAATCGTGGAAGCACTCGGCCTAATAACAACAACAACAACAACAATAATAACATATTTGATGGCGATGATGACAAGAATTTTTCTTGGCCTTTTTACTTATTACTTTCCTTATCATTTCTTTGTATTTTTTTGTTGTTGTTTTTTTCGATTTCAGTTAATGCCAGTTATTACTAATATGAGAACTATTGGAGTTATGAGTGTAAACTATAACATGTATAATGGGAGATAAAGGGAAACAAGTGGACTCCATTGTTCCTTGGTTTTTCTAAGTATGCATTCGTTATTGCTCATCTATGTTTTCTATCAGAGAGTTCTGAACACGTTACACAAATCTCATCATGTGATTGTTGCTTTTTGAAGAGCTTTTTGGAAACTGCACAATGAATTATTTGGACTACTTGTTAAAACCATCGTCATTAAAAAAGGAGAGATGACTATTTGGAGAGAGAGAGAGAGAGAGAGAGGGAGGAATAAAGGAAAGGAAAAGAAATGAGCTTTTTTTGTCTCTTTAATATTTAGGTTTTCATTTTTAAAAACTAAAAGAAATTGAAAATAAATAGTACACATGTGTCCCATCATTATTAAGATATTAAACAACTATATCATCAAAACTAATTGTTTAAATTTAAAATTTTAGTTTTATATTTTCACTATCTAAATTAAACTACAAGTGAATTCTTAGGTAAGTTCTTTGAAGAATTTTGATATATTAAATTATAACCTTAAGAAAAGCTCATCCATTCAATGTTATGATAATTTTAACTAAATCTCCTAGGTAAAATAGCGGGGGCTTGTAACACCTAGACCCAGGTAAGCAGCCCAACCCATCTGATTCAAAACAACATCATTTTAAAGCTAAGCATTAGAAGTTCAAAAACGACGTTGTTTTGAAAAACCTCAAAACAATGTTATTATGATGGAAGAAAAATAAATTTAATGGTGAGGATTTTCTCTCCAAATTCAATGGTCTAGATTTAATTTGGATTATTATAAATAGGAAAGATATTTAAAAAAAAGAATGGATGAGAGAAGCAGCCATTTTCCCCGAACGACTAAGAGCGAAGGAGAGGGAGAGTCTCAAAGACTTCAACATCGTGAACACTAATGCAACGAGATGAACTCTTTGATAAACATTTCTCTACTCCTAATTTATACCCAAAATCAAGTATCCTGCATCATCTTCACACAATAGCTGATACATTTTTCGTGTGTGTATCACAAGTGAAAGGAGATCTCCATGATGCCGACCAAGTTGTATCCCCCAAGATATGAGAAAAGTAAGAGTAATTTATACTCTAAATTCTTAGATTTATAATAATATAATGATTTGATATCATAGTTGCGATTTATAGATAAATAGTGTGATATGATGGAATGTTATTCAATATTTATGGGCAAATACATGAAATCGATGATGATTGTGGATGTTGGTGACTGGATGAATACAGTTTAGGGTTTTAGGGCATTTAAGGGATCAAGAGGGAGAAGATGATTAATTGGATTAGGTTAGGTGGTTGGTTTGATAAAGCTATGAAGTCCAGATCCAAGCCTATGGTGGCCTAATGCCGAGCTCGAGCCTAACAAATCCCTGATGGGTTTAGTTAAACAAAAACAAAAAAAAAAGAAGAAACATAAAGAAAGAGGAACAGGTCAATGTTTAGTTGGGCCAAGCCCAACAAGAATGGATTGGGAAGGAGGTATAAGATTGTGGTGGGCTGGATAGTAAAAAAAAAAGAAGATACAGGGTTTAAATACTATAGGCTGAGCCCATATAGAGAAATTAAAAAAAATCGAAATATTGAGTGGGTTGTATCCGTTGGAAGGGTCATAACAATGATCTAAAACTTTAGTGGGCCAAATCATACGAATTAAGTTAGAAAGGTGGGCCTGTTAAAAAAAAAAACTTGGGCTAATATGGGATGGGCCTCATGTCCATATAAGGAAATTTAGATATTAGACGGAAAAAAAAAATAATAATAAGTAATGGAAATCTCATTCTATATGGGTTAAGATTTATTAAGGTTCTTATCCATGTGAATGGGATACCAATCAAGATTAAATGGGGCTAAATATAGGTGATGTGACCCTAAATGGCTCAAATTCTTTTTCCTAAAAGGATTATCACAAGTACCGTTGTAAATAAGCAAACAATTCCAACATTCTTTTGTTTTCTAAATGGAGATCAACTCAAATAAGAAAGTAAATCCCAGTTTCTTGAATAGGAATGCCTAAAAGAGAAAGTAAATTCCAATTTCTTAAATAGGAATACCCTGAACATAAAAGTAAAATCAAATTTCCTAAATGGAAATACCCTAAACAGAAAAATAATTCTATCCCTGAATACTTTCCTAGATAGGACTATTCCAAAGAGTGTGCCAAGTTTGTTCAAATGAAACTTAAAGCCCCAATGATGCCTCATAGGCTTAGGGAGGTTATAAGGTAAGAATAAAAGCCCTTTATGACCCAACCTAAGGTGGCCAAAAGCCCTCATGACCAAAGTGGGCCAAGGCCCAAAAGAGATCCATGCACAACATGTGCTGCACATATACTCCTCTTACTTTACATGTGCAGGCTGCCACATGTGCGGGAAAGACCACTCGCACATGCGGGTCTACCACCCGTGTGAGAAAGCACGCGACGCGCGCAGATAAATAATCTCGCATGCCCGCCACGCACATGTAAGTGCGTAAAAGATGCCCCTCGTATGTACACAACAACCCATATGTGCAGCAGGCAAGTCGCATGGCCAGCAACCCACGTGCGCAACCCGCGCCTAGGCAGTAAACTCGTGCAGCCCGCAGCCCCCTCGTGTGACTCGCGGCCTGACCCGCACACCCAACAGCCCACTCGCACAACTCCTTGCTCCTAGGTCTTTTTGGACTTATTTTTCTCACTTTTCCTAATTCTACAAGATTTCCAAGCTGTAGCAACTCCTATAAAATTAATCCCATGTGATTAATATGCTTAATTTGAAAGAAGAATTCTACTCAAAGATTTGGGAGAAAGAGATTATTATTTTATTAATATTTTAATATTAAACCTTCTCCATAAGATTAATTAATTATTATTTTAGGATGTGAATAAGGATAAGTTAATATTTTAGTATTTTATTTTAAAATTAGGATAAGAATTTTATTATTTTAATATTTATGTATTTATTTTCTAATTAAATTAGGAATTAAAATATGGATAGAAATCCTAAATCCTATTCCAAGTAAAAATAGAAATTAAGAGCCTATATAAAGGTTTTAGCTCAAACATTATAAACACAACAATTTTAAAAATTAATAAAGTAAAGCTTTGAGTTTTTCCGTAATTAGTTTAGTGCTAATTTTTCTCTTCAAGTTCTTCGATGCTTAGTGAGCTTTCCAAAATCTTGATTGAGCCAAGGAGTTGTGATCGACTTATCAAGTAAGTATGTGATGTCTTTCTTTTCCTCGTTTTTGTTTCTCTACTTTTTGTTTTTGCATTCTCTTTTAAAATTGTAGATTCAATTAGATAGATGAGTTTAATTAAACGGTTAAGTTTCGATATTGCATGCGTTTGACTTGAGATTTTAGGAGTCAAAACGATCATTCCTATACACTCCTGCATCATAAGGGCAATCTACTGGGCTTCTGATCCAAGAACTAATAAAACAAAATTTACACTCACATGTGAAATGAATAAATTAATGAGTTGAGGGA
>NW_019014651.1:1482175-1507493 GCF_000150535.2 Carica papaya | reverse complement strand
ATGACTAAATGATATTGCAATATTCAGGCCTGAAATTTGTTCCGAGATTAATTTTAAAGTTTAAAAAATATATATAAAAATATAATTTTTAAATTTATAAATTTTGTTTAATGTAAAGTCTAGAAAAAAATAGGTTGAGGATGAAATTAAAAATAATTTTGGAAAAAAATGGTGAAAATTTGGATTTAGAGGGTATTTTAAAAAAAATTAAGAACTGGGGGTCAAAACGTAAATAAAAAAAATTATGCCACGTAGGACCACCAAGTCAGCAGCCCTGATGAACCGGAACCTGTCGCGTGACAAGGCACGTTGACTCGGTGCCACATGGGAGGCCACGCTGGCAATCCGCACGCCTGCGATTAGACGGTCTGAATGCGTTCCCGCGTGCGTGGATGGTCAGGATCCGTTCCCTTCTCAAGTGCAATCGGACGGTCGCGATTAAACACGATGAACGGCTCAGATTTATTCTCTTTTTAAACACGATCGTACAGTCGAAATCAAATTACGATGAACGGTCCAGATTTATTTTTTATTTAAACACGATCGGACGGTCGAGATCAAATTTGATAAAGGATCCAGATTTAAGGAAGATGGGTATAAATATCTCGCATCACATTGAACCCAAACCTTAGTCATCAACCTCCCGTCGAAGAAGAAGAACCAGTCACCGGAGAAGGAGCCGGATCACCGCCCCCCCCCCCCCCCCCCCGCCCCGCCGCACCGAAGCCACCTCCGATCGCCAAAAAGGTAAAAATTCTCCTATCCGCTCAGAATTTAATTCCGAACACCCCCATGGCCAAATCAAAGGAAAAGAAACGACAGATGAGCCAGAAATTGCGGGTATAGCCCAGCGGCGCCGTGGTGGACAAAATCTGAAATCGCCTCTGATGAGCCCTTTCTTGTTTCTTGTTTCGTGCAATTTTTTCATCAGTTCACTATTTTATTTTTTTACAGGTTGACCGAAGAAAAATACCCAGTCATGAAGGTGAGTCGGCGGAGCTGCCGCACTAAAAAATTCTGCCACCGGTAAGTTTTTCTTTTTTTGACTTTTTTGGCCAATCGAGTCCCTCTAATGTGTGTTCTCGCAAGGATGGGTATAAAATTGGCTGAAGCCAACTAAAACTAGCCAAAAACAGTCAGGCCGAGGCAAACTACCATTGCGGACGGTGGTGCGTCACTGGAGCACGACAGTGCCACTGTGCTGGAATTTCAAAATTGGCCGGAAAAGATTTTTAACATTGATTTTGGATTTTTTGAGGTATTTTTAGGTACGTGAAGCGTGTTTTAATCTTCGCATGAAAATTCAGGAAACCTGGGGACCGTCAGTTGGCGCAGTGGAAAGTTTGGTATTTCGTACACTGATTCGAATAAGAATCTTTTACCTTATTCCCTATTATAGAATTTAAGTTTAATTATCAATAATACAGTATTTTGTGTAATTTAAAAAATTTCGAGAATTAATTACAGGTTACTAATGGAGAAAGAACTGGTTATTTATTATTATTTGTCTTATTTAACCGATTATTTGATTTTACAGCTTTAAATGCATGATAATATAATGGAATTAGTAAAATAATTCAGTTGTGCTTCCTTGATATATGTATTATTTGTCTTGCGTTGATTTACAGTTAAATTATGAAACTGAAAATTAAATACAAATAGAAAATTGATTGGTTAAGTTAATGAATGAATGGTAGCCTTACTGGATATCCTAGAAGATGGTGGATGAATCGGGTGCATAAGGAATCTTACTGTGAACGTCGCCTCATATCATACGAGGTATTGAGGATTGGTATTTTTGGCGCTCATTCAGGACGTGGTATGGGGACGGCTCGTCTCACTCTTATACTGGACGGGGTATTGAAGGATGGTATTCTTGGTGCTCATACCAAACGAGGTATGAGGATAGCCGGTTAGTTGACAATGTTGAATAATAGTTCATGCATATTGGGACATCTTTATGTGCCCCCAAGGATACTAGTAGGCAAATAAAGAGGAAAAGTTATTGTTCTTACTCACTTGAATATAAGATTGGAATGTTATTTGGTTATTGTCTTTATAGGTTGATTTTGAAAATCTTGCCAACGGTACATATATGCAATTAATAATTTTTTTATGATAAATGAATTTACTTAAATCAAGAGCTCTATTGGTTATTTTTATGATTTTTACCAACCTTCAATTTTTGTATCGATGAGTAGTGTGATATTCTTATTGAGGTAGTGTAGCTCACCCTTTCATTAACTATTTCACATTAAGAGGAATAAGATCTAGATCCCGATTAACAAGAGGGTTGTGAATAGTTCACCATCCGGACTCCTTTCAAAAGCTAGTAAAGGTCGTCCTAAAATGCTAAACATATTGTCTTTTATTTATATTCTTGATTTTGTTTGTTTTTTTAGAAGAGTCGTTCCCGTAGCCGTATTGGGCATTCTAAATTATTGTGTAAGGAATGTAAACTTTAAACTCTATTCTTTCGCTTCTGCATTTAATTCATAACTTTATTTTTTTTTAAGTTCCGGACCTTTACAGTTAGTATTAGAGTCGCGTTCATCGGAACCATTCCTTACACAAAAACCTTATGAAACACCAAAAATAATGAATTATCACTCAACTATTTCTTGTGAAATGCAGGTACAGATAGATGAAAAGATTAAGGCCCCACTAAGTTGAGCAACCTGAGAGGGTTCGCTTCGAGAGGATGTTGACCGATTATTGAAATGGTGGAGAAACTCATCGCTGCCCAGCAGGCTCGGGAGGAAAGGAGGGAGCTACCTGACCCTCTCCTGCAACCACAGTTTGAGCCACCACTGTAGCGGGAGGATCCTGAGCCACCCCGAAACGACCCTGCTCCTCCACAGTACCATCTGGCACCACCACAGTATGGTACGGTGCCCCAACCGCATAACCCGGCACCACGATAGTACAATTTGGTGCCTCCACCATATCATCCAGTCCATCCCCAACACAATCCAGTCCCTCTTCCATGGGACCCAGTTCCTCCCATGATAGATCTAGACTACATTAAAAGGTATAAAAGACTAAACCCATGTATTTTTGCAGGAGCATCCTCCTTTGAAATGGCTGAGTACTAGTTACGTAAGACAGAGAACGCCTTCACGACTCTTGGGGTGATTCCTGAACAGAGAGTCATACTTACCACCTACATGCTGGTGGGAGAGGCAGGCTGCTGGTGGCAACTCAAGCAGGCCACCCTACCCGTTCCAGTCACTTGGGAACATTTCTTGATGGCCTTCAATACAGAATACCTCTTAGAGCATCTCCGATATTTGAAAAAAATTAAATTTGCACATCTAGTCCAAGGTAATATGACTGTGTCAGAATATGCTCGAAAGTTCCTAAAGTTGGGACTGTATTCCCCTCAGAGCATGATTGATGAAGGCAGAAAGACAAAAATGTTTGAGTGGGGCCTTCGTCCTAAGATTATACAGTAGCTATATGTGTTCGAGCTCATTACTTACTCAGTTGTTCTGACCAAGACACAGTTAATGGAGAGGAACCTTCGCATTTTTCCTCCAATAGTAGGGAACCTCAAGCCCTTGGTTTCACACTATAGACCAGTACCCACTGCACCTATTCAGTATAACAAAAGACCTAGGCCAGTGGTTCAGGCTCCTCCTCAAATTCCGACAATAGGACGCGGTAGGACTTACCAACATTATAGCAAGGTTCATGGGGACCGACCCTGCTATCGCCTCAACAATACTTACTGTATATGT
Source organism: Carica papaya (assembly GCF_000150535.2). The sequence continues at coordinate 1,503,753 of NW_019014651.1, read as the reverse complement.
GGAAGTGCCCAGCATTATGCAAGAAAGTGTCCGAGGAATCAGAACCAGACTAGACCTCTTATCTAGGGCAAAGCTTACAACATCACTCAGTAAGATGCAGAAACCAACCCAGATGTGATACATGATACGTACACTATGTGTAATCATCTTACATATGTTTTGATTGATATTGGTGCCTCACATTCATTTGTTTTGCATGCTTTTACACCAAACTTGAATATATTATCTAAAAGACTTGATTCTGTGTTGTTTGTGTCTACTCCTAGGAGTAAGACACTACTAGAGAATGTTATATATAAAGCCTGTATCATAAATATAGCATATAGAAAATTGAGTGTGGATCTAATGGAGATTGACACGGAGGACTTTGATATAATCTTAGAAATGAACTAGCTAGCAGTGTATCATGCCACCGTAGATTATTTTCACAAAAAATTTGTATTCAAACCTTCTAATGAAGAGTCATTTATAAATTAATAAAATTATTTAAACATTATTCCCTCATGGCAAATTTTTTATTACTAAGTTTTTTAACTCAGCTGTTTTATCTAGCTAGGCAAACCTAAGAAAGAAATTTGTATTCGAGAGATTTCGGTAGTTCGAGACTTCTTGGATATGTTCCCGGATGAACTATCCGGACTTTCAGTGGACAGAGAAGTTAAATTCACCATAGATCTTCAATTAGGCACCCAACCTATTTCAGTTGCCCCTTACCGCATAAGTCGTGTTGAGATAGAGGAGCTGAGGAAACAAATCAATGAATTACAGGATGGTGGATTCATTCGACATAGTGTGTCCCCTTGGGGAGCTAGAGTCACATTTGCAAGAAAGAGGGATGGGACATTAAGGTTATATATTGATTATAAAGCACTGAACATGGTCACGATTAAAAACATCGATGAAATTTTTTGATTAGTTACAGGGTGCCCAAGTCTTCTCCAAAATAGACATGCGCTCAGGTTACTATCAAGTAAAGATCAAGGCAGAGGACATTCCTAAAACAGTTTTCCAAACCAGGTACAGACACTATGAGTATCTAGTCGTGCCATTTGGATTAATCAATGCACCAGCCATCTTCATAGATTTGATGAATAGAATTTTCAAAAAATTTCTGAATTAGTTCATCATCCTATTTATTGATGATATCTTGGTCTATTCAAAAAGTAGAGAGGAACATGCTCACCATCTAATTCAAATTTTGCAGTTTCTTAGAGAAAAGAAGTATATAAAGTTGAGTAAGTGTGGGTTCTGGCTCGAGCAGACTACCTTCATAGGGTACATCATATTAAGGGATGGAGTGTTAGTGAACTCTGAAAAAGTTGAGGCAGTGCTCGGCTGAAAAAAATTGACCTTGGTCAAGGAGATTTGTAGCTTTCTGGGGATGATAGGTTATTATTGTAGGTTTATGAAAGGATTTTCTAGCCTAACTGCTCCTTTGACTCGGCTCACAAAGAAGAACGTCAAGTTTAAGTGGAAGGAGGACTGTAAAAAGAGTTTTTCAGAACTTAAAAAGCGGTTGACTACTGCACCTATGTTGACCTTACCGAGCAAGACATGTGGATATACAGTTTATAGTGATGCCTCTTACCTGAGGTTGGGTTGTGTTCTGATGCAGCATGGGAAGGTCATAAATCTATGGGTCCAGGTAGTTGAAGAGTCAAGAGAAAAACTACCCCACCTATGACTTAGAACTTACCGCGATTATTCACACTTTGAAGACTTAGCGTCATTACTTGTTTAGGGAGACTTTTCAGATCTATACCGACTATAAGAGCCGGACAAAGGTAATGTGGTAACCGACGCACTTAACAGAAAAAGTGCAGTTATATTAGCTCACCTAATTATTTTAGAATGCAGGATAATAAGGGTCGCACAACATGTACGACTTCAAGACCTGAAGAGAGTTGCATGCTGGGCCCACCTGACTGTTCAACCTGAGTTGATCTAGAGAATAAAAGAAGCACAATCTCGCCGATTCGACCCTACCAGCCCTCAGAAAAAATGCAGAACATGGAGTAAATTCAAAATTTTGAGTATCTGTCGATGGGTCTCTCAGATTTTAGGATAGGATGTGAGTTCCATGTGACAATGAGCTGAAAAGGGACATCATGGCAGAGGCTCATAGCTCAAAGTTTGTCATGCATCTCGGAATCACTAAGATGTATCAAAATATGTTATCCCAATTTTGGTGGAATGAGATGAAAAGAGAGGTGTCCAACTTTGTTTTCAAGTGTCTAGTGTGTCAGCAAGTCAAGGTAGAGCATCAACGCCCAGGTGGACTACTTTAACCATTACCGATTCTGGAGTGAAAGTAGAAACACATCACAATGGATTTCGTGATAAGATTACCTAGGGCACGCTCAGGACATGATGTTATTTGGGTAATTATTGACCGACTCACAAAGTCTTCCCACTTCTTGGCCATTAAGATGACTGACCCCTTGAACAAGATACTAAGAATGTATATCTGGGAGATAGTCAAGTTACATAGAGTGCTAGTGATAGTAGTATCTGACAGGGACTCCAGGTTCACTTCTCAGTTCTGTTCTAGTTTTCAGCAAACCATGAGAACAAAACTGTCTCTTAGTACCACATTTCACCCTTAGACTGATGGACAATTAGAAAGGACAATTTGTACACTAGAGGATATGCTCTCAATTTGTGTTTTTGACTTCGGGGGCCATTGAGATGATCATTTACCCTTAATAGAGTTCGCCTACAATAATAGCTACCAAACAAAAATCGGCATGACTCCATATAATACGTTATATGGCTGCCCATGCAGATCACTGATCTGTTGGAAATAGGTGGGTGATAAAAAATTGTTCGGCTAAGATCTTGTGGAAGAGACTACAACCAAAATAGTTAAGATCAGGAAGAACATCTAAATAGCTTAGAGTATATATAAGAGTTATGCAGATACCTGTAGGAGGGATTTAGAATTTGTGAAAGATGATTGAGTGTTCCTTAAGGTCACTCATTTCAAGAGAATCAGTAAGTTTGACAAGAGGGAAAAACTAAATTCTCAGTTTATTGAGCCATTTGAAATCTTATACATAATTGGTATCGTTGCCTACAGACTGACACTACCTACAAAACTATCCAGAATGCATAATGTGTTTCATGTGTTCATGCTACGCAAGTACAACTCAGACTCCTCTCACATCTTGGCCCGCAAGCTCATTTCACTCCAGGAGGATCTATCATATAAAGAGGTACCGGTAGGTATTGTGGATCGAAAGAGCAGGGTACTCCGCAACTGGGAAATTTCCTTCGTTAATGTCCTATGACAGAATCACACAAAGATAGAAGCCATATGGGAACTAGAATCAAACTTCAGAACCCAGTATCCCCCACTGTTTGATTGAGTGAGAGGGAGACAAATTTGAGGGACCAAATTTCTTTTAAGGGGGGAAAATTGTAATATCCAGGCCCATAATTTGGCCTGGAATTAATTTTAAAGTTTAAAAAATGTATAAAAATATAGTTTTTAAATTTATAAATTTTATTTAATATAAAATTAGGAAAAAAAAATAGGTTGATGATGAAATTAAAAACAATGTTGGAAAAAAATAGGTGAAAATTTGGGTTCGGATGGTATTTTTGAAAAAAAAAAATCAGAAACTGGATGTCAAAACACAATTAAAAAAAATTACGTCATGTAAGATCGTCCAGTCATCAGCTTTGATGAATCGGAGCGCACCGAGTGACAAGGTACACTGATTCTGTGCCATGTGGGAGGCCATGCTGGTAATCCGCGTGTTAACAATCGAACGGTCCGGATGCGTTCCCACGCGCGTGGACGTTCAGGATTCATTCCCTCCTCTGACGCGATCAGACGGTCGCGATTAAATGCGATGAACAACATAGATTTGTTCCCTTTTTAAACGCGATTATACGGTCAAGATCAAATCACGATGAATGGTTTAGATTCATTTCCTCTTTAAATGCGATCGAACGGTCGAAATCAAACGCGATGAATAGTTTAGATTTAAGGAAGACGAGTATAAATATCTCGCATAACACCAAACCCAAACCCTAGCTGCCAGCCTCTCGCTGGAGAAAAAGAACCAGTTATCGGAGAAAGGAGCTGACCGCTGCCCCCCACTGCCCTGAAGCCACCTCAGATCGCCAAAAAAGATAAAAATTCTCCTATCCACTCGAAATTTGATTCCAAACACCCCCATGGATAAATTTGAGTAAAAAGAATGGCAGATGAATCGAAAACTGCGAGTAAAGCCCGACGGTACTGCCACGGGCAAAACCTAAAATCGGGTCCGATGAGCCCCTTCCTGTTTCCTGTTTCATGCAATTTTTCTACCATTATATTCACCATTTTGTTTTCTACAGGTTGACCGAAAAAGAGGTTCAGCCGCGAAGGTGAGTCGGCAAAGCCGCCGCACCGAAAAATTTTATCGCCGATAATTTTTTATTTTTTTGACTTTTTTCGTCCAACCGATGCCTCTTAACGTATTTTCTCGCAGGAATGGGTATAAAATCGGCCAAATCAGACCAAAACTGGCCGAAAATGGCCAAGCTGAGACAACCCACCGCCGCGAGCAGTGGTGCCGCTGTGCTGGAATTTTAAAATTGGCAAGGAAAGATTTTTAACACCGATTTTAGATTTTTTGGAGTATTTTTAGGTACGTGAAGCGTGTTTTAATCTCCGCAGAAAAATTCAGGAAACCTAGGGACCACCGATAGGCGCAGTAGAAAGTTTGGTGTTTCGAACACCTATTAGGGTAAAAACCCCTTACCTTATTCTCTATTATGAAATTGAAGTTTAATTATCAGTTATACGATATTTGTGTAATTTAAAAAATTTTAAGAATACAGGTTGTTAATGGAGGCAGAACCAGTTATTTATTATTATTTATCGTATTTAACCAATTGTTTAATTTTACAGCTTTAAATACATGATAATATACTGAAATTGATAAAATGATTCAGTTGTGTTTTCTTGATGCATGTATTATTTGTCTTGTGTTGATTTACGGTTAAATTGTGAAACTAAAAATTAAATGTAAACGAAAAATTAATTGGTTAAGTGAATGAATGAATGGTAATCTTACTGGATATCTTGGGAGATGGTGGATGGATTGGGTATATAGGGAACCCTACCGTGAACGTCGCCTCATACTGAAGGGGGTATCGATGATTGGTATTTTTTGCACTCATACTAGACGGGGTGTGGGGATAGCCAGTTTCACCCTCGTACCGGATGAGGTATTGAGAGATGGTATTCTTAGTGCTCATACTGGACGAGATATAGGGACGACCGATTAGTTGACAATGTTGAATAATGATTCACACATAGTGGGACATCCCTATGGGTCCCCAAGGATACCAGTAGGCAAATAAAGAGAAAAAGTTACTGTTCTTGCTCACTTGAATATAATATTAGAATGTTATTTGAGTTATTGTTTCTATTAATCGATTTTGAAAATATCGTAAACAGTAAATATATGCAATAAATAGTTTTTTTTTTTATGATAAATGAATTTACTTAAATCAAGAGCTCAATTAGTTATTTTTATAATTTTTATTAACCTTCAGCTTCTGTATCGGTGAGTAGCGTAATATTTTTACTGAGATAGTGTAGTTCACCGTTTCATTAACTATTTCAGATCAAGAGAAACAAGACCCATATTCTGATGAACAAGAGAGTTGTGAATAGTTCACCACCTGGACTCCCTTCAAAAGCTAGTGAAAGTTGTCCTAAAATGCTAAACCTGTTATCTTTTATTTATTTCCTTGATTTTGTTTATTCTTTTAGAAGGGTCGTTCCCATAGTCGTATTGACATTCTAAATTATTATGTAAGAAATGTAAACCATAAACTCTATTGTTTCGTTTCCTCATTTAATTTATGATTTTATTTCCTTTTAAGTTCCAGGTCTTTACAAATATTATGTAAAATAATGAGGAATTTATATACAAGTGTGTTAGTTGTGTTCGGTGAATGATGAAAATTTATTGTAATATAAATACAAGTATGAGGAAAAGTACTTTATATGTAATTATGTGCAATTAATGCAGTTATATGTTTCTATTAAAGAGAATGAGAATTGATCAGAATAGTGTATGTGAAATTCAGCAGTGAAATAGTGGATGTTTCATAAATGAATTGAAGTATATGTGAAGTGAGTATAATAGGTTAGTAGATCGACATAATGATAATATGAGTATTGGATGTCAAATTACTTAGATTTTTAAATTATCTTTATTGAGCATGTGTGACTCACTCCTTTTTATTATTTTCAGAAGAGAAAAATCAATAGCAAGTTCAAAGTTAAAGGGAAACTCGGAAGAATCATTTTATGATTTTGGAGAGATAGTTCGTTTTATTATAGTAATGCTATTAAAGATCTTATAAGTATCATAGAATATAACTTTCGTACAAGGGATGTATAATTGAGTTTTTTTAACATATTACTACACTATTTATCAAATTACATATGTGTGGTAGTGCTAATTTCTCAATAGAAAAACATATTGTTATAAGGTTAAAGAAGGCTAAAATTCTCTCATTTTGCTGCCAATTGAATTAGTTGAATGTCTGCATACAAAATTTTTGCGTATTTTATTATTATCAAGAAAGCAAAAATCTGATTAAATGTTAAAAATATATAAGTATTTTTAGGTAAAAGTAGAAATTACTTGTTATTTTTCATAAAAATAAAATTAGAAGCTGGAAATAGATAGGTTTGAGAAACGACTTATGTTAGAGGTAGATAATAGTTTGACTATATTTGTTAACTTTATGTTTCATTGATAAAGAAATTGAATATTTTTAATATATATATATATTCATCATGAGTAATTTTACATTTATCATAAATCATTTAAATAATTTTTTTCTGAAATTAATTTATAATAACTTACAATTAATATCATGTCATATAAAATAAATAATATAATTGAACTAAAAAATATTTTAAAATAAATTAAATTAAAAGAATTAAAAAATATATTTAAAATCATTATAGTATTAATTTTTTGTTATTTCAATATTTTACTTTAGTTTGTAACATAATTAACTAAATATAGTATCATTTTTTTTATATTAAAAACATTTTTTACAACAAAATTTCACCCAACATTTTTCACCTTAAATCTATTTATGTTGTTGAAAATTATCTTTAAATTACTTTTACTAATTTATAGCATAAGCACCATTCATGCTAAATGAATGATGAGTTAGTTCATTGGGTATTGGTACATCATTGGCACAAAAAAGGGACATAGAATTAGCAAGAAAATTTTAAGTTACATTTGAAATACAATTTATTTGTAAATTCACATGATTTCAACTAAAAAATAATTAAAATTCTACCTAAAATGACAAAAAATTAAGTTCATATAGAATTTTATATGGATTTAGAACAATCTGTTTAGAATTTATCAAAATCTAATATAATTTGAACCACATGAAATTTTATATGACCTAAATTTTTATTTGTCTCCTTCTTAATTAAAGTAAATTTGATTTGATTATGAATTTGTTCCAATCCTAATATAATTGTTTGTTCTACCTTTTTGAATTGAAAAATAAATCAAATCAACCCCAAAAAAAAAAAATACCATAAATTCCTTAGTAGTCAAAGGATACTACTACTATTAACAATTAATTTGACACATAATAAAATTGAATTAGGAGGAAAAGTGGGATTTTTAAAAAAAATTAAAAATTAGAATAGGGATAGAAAGATTAAACGAGGCAGTCAAAGGATTATCTTGAAGAACTTTGAGCAAAATATGTACTTTCCTTAGATGAAAGGAAAAAAAAAAAAAAATTAAACATTGTCTTTTGCTTTTTCAGCTTTAAAACTCTCCCCAATCAACTCTTCATTTTGTATTACTGTTTGTTCTATAGTGGTTTTAATGTACCAAAAATAAGGGCATGTTTGGATGGAACTTTCCTCTTGTCATTTTCCTTAAAAGAAATTTATGAGTGATTTCCCAAAGCACCTCTTTGTTCATGTGTACTTGATGATGTAGACCCTTTTGTTTTTGAATTCTGCTTTAGTATATATGGACAGTCAGTTGGATGCTTTTCTTTTGGCTTCCAGCAATTATAAGGGTAACCCATATGGTGAAGCTTTTTTAAGTTGCCAAATTAGTATGTTTTACCTTTTAATAGATAAGAAAATGGAAATAGGTTTCATTAGTAAAAAAAAATATAATTGTTAACTCGTTCATTATAGAGATTGTTAGTGTTTTCAAATAGAGTATTTTGTGCTAACTGAACATAATACTCTTTCTATTTGATTGTATTGATGTGATTTAATTATATGAATATTCTGTATATATATTAAAAAATATTTTTATATATATTTTGAAAAATATTTATAATATATTTTAAGAGCATTCTAAGAGAAATTTATAATTTTATTAATGATGTACTATTAATTTTCATCATGATAATTTTTTTTTTCGTTCTTATTTATAAATATAAACATACTTACCGAATCATATTAAATTTTATATATTTTTTTATTTTACTTTTAATTTTATTTAGTTGTATGCATATTAAAAATTTATTTTATAAAAAAATTGTAATACGTTAATATTTTTTAAATTAAATTAAGTTTTTTTAAATATAAAATTAAAATAGATTGGATGACAGCGATGACATTAATTTTAAATTAAATTAACAATACAAAAGACCCAATAGTGGAGCAATTTCTATTTCAAGTTACAAAAATGATCATCAAAATCAAAAAGCCAAAAACAAAGGAATGAAGTTCACCAATATCTTTGTCTTGTCTTTATTGCCTCGTTCTCTTATTTTCTTTTTATGCCCTTCATTCATTGCTAATCAACTTACCTTCTTCCTTTCCTTTACAATTGTACATATTCCAATTAGACCAAAATAAAAAATGAACTATTCTCCTTTCGATTTAAAATATGTTTTAATAAAATATTATAAAAATTAAAACCAGCAATAAATTTGCGAAAATATCGGTTAATCCATAATTAATGAATGTATTATGTATGTTGTTTTTGTTTATCTGTATACTTAATTGCCATTTATTTTCTCCATTCATGTATTCTACAAATTTTTGTCATCTTGAAACACTAGAAAAACAAACTTAACATCAAATTGGATTAATTTTTTTAATGAAAGTAAAAATAAATAATAAATTTATAAACTATAATTACTGAAATTATAAAACAATAATTTATTCAATACTAATTTATAATGATAATTTTTTTTTGGGTAAAAATTCAGTCCACTCAGTTCTAAACTGAGGATCTGTTTAAACCATATTGAAATTTTCAATAACCTTATATTTCCAAAAACAAAATTACATATCAATCTATATGTTTCTTGGGAGAAAGATTAGCAAAAACAAAAAAAAAAAAAAATTATTTGCAAGAATCTAAAACCTTACGTGCTAGCCTTATACACTCCAACCAGTGCAGGATCTGAGCGTTGGGATCCCTCTCAATTACAATATCTGAGACGGTGATCTGAATCCTACCTCTATAACCAGTAACCCTGCCACGAACTCTAGCCACTCTCCCCATTTTGATCTCCTCGGCCAAATGGTTAGCCACCTGTGCAATCAGTCGAACTGTTGATGGGTTCTGGTTTGACGAAAGCTGGTTCAGCCAGAGGATGCAAGCGATGCAACCGGTGCCGTCGTCGAGTTTGAATTTGAGGAATCGGCTGGGTTTCAAATCCCGCGAGACCACGGTGCCGAGGCTCTCCACACGCGAGATGGGGATTCCTTTGCGGGTGAATGACTTGGAGTGTGAACGGGTTTGCGTGAGGGAGGTGAAATCGAATGCCAGCAACTTCATGTGCGGCTCCATTTTGGAGGGAAACATTCTTCTTTCTTCTTCCTCTTATTAGGGCACCCAGCAATTGGATCAGGATGTCTTAAAAATTTGGACTCGACCCCTCTCGGACGAAAAGTTTGACCCGACCCGACAGGAATAAAAACTTTGACCCTAACCGTAGTTACCGACCCGATAAACCCGAAGGAAAAGTTCGACTCGACCCGACCCGACTCTATTTCTAAAGTAATATATCATTTTTGGATTTTTTTTAACCTCCGAGAGCCCTTGAATATCTGCTCTGCTAGCTGCTTCTGCTTCCATCATGGTTGCACACGTTCAACCTCACGCTCCATTTCCCGCGCCGCCTTTATATACTAACGCGACTTCCTGCTTTCAGTTTCCGTTGATTGGTTCTTCTAAGTTCTAAGCGCGATTTGCCGTCTTCCTTATTTGCTGTTACTCGAAGGAGATAAGCCACAGTCCGTTTCCAAGCACTTGCGAGGAGCTCTCTCGGTCCCGGCACCTCCTCTGTTCAGATGCTCTCTACTGATTTGGATCCCCGCAGGTAATGCTCTCTTTGAACTCTTGATTTTCATTCTTATTCCGAGGGTGTAGATTTTTCATTCCGTGCTTTGCACCAATTTTTGCTGTAATATACAAGGTGTAGTGATTATTAGTTCTTAATGCGAACTTTAACAAGATAGCCTAATTTTAGATTTTATTATTATTATTTAATTTGTTTATTCGATTAGTTTTTTATATCATTTCAAAATTAACAAATTAAGTGATAGAATAGTTATAGTAAATATAATTTCGTAAAATTAACTAATTATTGTTTGCAATTATTCTTATACAAAAAATAATTTTGAAATAAGAATCTGAAGCTGTTATTAATTAAAAGCGCTCTACTTGGTTAAGCCTTCTTTCAGCCATCTCAAAAATATTCTTGGATTCAATTAGATTCTTAGGTTGATCTACGGTTCTCAAAGGAGGGATCTGGGGCTGTTATTTTGATTTAATTTTACTAGTCGTTACTGCACACAGTTGATGAGTGGGTCTCAAGATATGATTTTTTCTGATACATTTGCTTGATTGATTGTATACCATTTGGATTAAAGCTAAGGTGTTTATTAATGCGATTGGCTTAGGTTAGTTTGGCTTGAAAGCATTTGGGTCTCTTTTGAGCATAAACTTTCCATTGATCCATTTATACAAGGAAGCAACTCTGGAAATAGTTTGGAGAAAAGTTTAGGCATGCAGTTAAAGTGCTTCGATTTTGAAATCTACATACAAAACCAGTATGGTGTTTTTAAAAAATCATAGTAGTTTCCTAAGTTGTTTCGTGGAATACCATAGTGTTCTCTAAGCATGTTTTCTTAGACTATACAGAATCTGAAGGTTGTATTTCCAATGAGAAGCTTGATATGTTAAAAATGCTTTGCATTTATCACAAACCTGTTGGTATTTGGACTTGAAAACCGAAGCAGGTTTTTAAGATTTTTTTTTTTAAATTTATTTGTTGTGTTGAGACATCTCAGTTAAGGGCTTGAATGTGTTGCTTTCCTCAGGTTTAATGGGTTTGTGTTGGTTTTTGATTACTTCTGGATTATGCTTTTGGAATCTAGCACATTATTTAACTTCTGTCGTTGTTGGCAAGAGTTTGATTTAACTTTGTTCTTATTTTTTGAAGATTCTGGATATGGTAAATGTAAGACTCAATTTCGTTTAGTTATTAAGTTGGTATTTTTGTTCTTTTGGCGTGTTATATGCTGGTTAAATGGGTTTTGCTTTTTTGATGTAGAAGATTAGTTTCATGGTTTTGAGTTGGAATTACATTATGAATTAAAGGGTTTGAAGCATAACAATATCCAAAAGAAAAGAAGGAAAAAAAACAACTGATTGTGAATAGGTTTGACTTAGAAATTCTAAATAGATAAAGAATTGCATTGCTAGCTAATCTAAAAGTTACTTTAAGAGTGTGGAAAACATTAAGTCTTTATTAGCTTTAGGATTTTTTGTAGCTTTCTACTAAATCCTGTGATTGTAGTTAGATTAGAATTTCTCATTCAAGTATTATTAATACCTTTGCTGATCTCAACATTTGCTGATCTCAACATTGAGATCAAGCCATTAGTTAATAAATTATCACAGGAGTTATTTCAACACCTTGGTTGTCTGATGCAACCACGTCTTAGAGTGTGATGTTTAAGAATCTATCTTAGATATGATCCTTAGGGGATTCTGGGTGTGACTCCAAGGTATTTTTTCTATTTTCTGTCCCAATTCTTGATTTCATATCCAGCAACCTTCAAAATCATCCCAGTAAGTAGGAAATTAGCTCTAACTGATACAAGATCAATTGGTATAAGAGCTGAAAGCTCTTTAAGTAAAGAAACAAAAGAAAATCTTAAATCCTGTAATAAAATGTATCCTAAAACCATCTGAAAACGAATTTTGAAGACCAAACGCTAACACTAGCTGTGCAATGTTTGGCATATACTATACCAGAGGCACCATAGAGTTACAACCAGCCCTACACTTGATGCTTCGCCGAAAAACTTGCAAAAAAATGTGTCACTCACCAAAAGGAGTGTTCTTCCCAGAAGGGTATCAGGCGGGGGGATGGTGGCGTTTTATGAAAGTTGTGTTTGAACTAACCGACACCCCACTGGTTCATCCGGAAAAATGTGGATCAAACTTGATTGCTTCAAATCCCCCTAAGTTAGGCTTCTTACCGAAGAGTACATCTGTGATATGCTGTTCTCATTGTTTACAAGATTTCTGCATCGAACTAATGACAAGCAAAACAAAATCCTTTGCAGAAATCGTTTAGGTGGAGAAGCCCTTCTGTGGTCGGATGGAGAAGACATTACCTGATCCGGTTGACACCTGGTTGACTAAATTTGAAAATCAAAAGGGCACAAAGGCGGGAAATCATTCCTCAAAGCCCAATGGTGAAGGTTCAAGCTCTGCACCCTCTTGGAAGCCCAAATTTACTAGAGAAGAAAAAGAGAAATGGATTGCGAACTCTAGCCCATACAAGGAAAGTAGGAAAAAAAGAAGTTGTAAAGTTTTATGATTGTGGAAGCCCAAAAAGAAGATATCTCCAAAAAAGCTTCCTAAACTAGGCTTAGACGGGAGGAATGATGATGTGAGCTGCTCTTATCTTCTTAAAGGGAATGAAAGTTTGGAATATAAAGAGAAGGACAAAATGAAAGACGAACAAGATGCTGCTCGTTCAGTTTGCCCTAAGACCGATGATCAAATTGATAAAGTGGGTGTCAGAGAACCAGACGACTTCGACTCTCCCTCCCTTCAGAATGTTTCTTTGGATTATGATTCCCCTGTTCTGGAAGAGTTACCGACTGAAATAATGTCCTTAGAGGAGGAACAGAAAGCACCTTCAGAAGGTATGATTCCCTCTTCCATCGGTCTTGAAATTACTATTATATCTGAGACAGGTCTGGATTACAGCGCAAGAGCTATTAATGTTGAACACCCCAAATGGGTTTTGAAACAAATGTACTCGGAGTGGGTTGTCAAGAACATTCAACAAATTAGTGTGGAACTCGGGATCTCCTTGCAGGGTTTGGAACAACATGCATTTTTCCTATTCTCAAAACTTGAAAAGAGATTGAATGAAGGAAGGTTGAACGATGAAATTCTCAATATTGCAAAGAAGAAAAAGGAAGCTGGCTTAAGAGAACTGAGGCGTCTGTATTCATCAATTAATTACAACGGCAGATGTAAGAAGAAGCTGGATTTGGGGGACAAACAAAATGTTGCAAATAACAGGTAAAATCATTTCATGGAATGTGTGGGGATTAAATGATAGTAAAAAAAAAGAGTGTAATAAAAGGGTGTCTTAATCGGTGGAACTCGAATATTGTTTCTCTTTAGGAAACTAAAATGGAGAACATGAATGATTCGCTAGTTAAGAGCATTTGGGGCATTAAAGACATTGGGTGGGTTCACCTTCAGGCTTCGGGCACTGCTGGAGGCATTTTGTTAATGTGGAATTAGGAAATTATGGTCTGCAAAAATCATTTTATTAGCAGAACCACTATCTCTTACCTTTTTGCCTCTGGTTCGCATGACAGTGAATAGTACTTTGCCGGGGTTTATTGTAGGGGCAACAAAAAAGAAAGAGATATTTTTTGAAAGGAATTGTTTGATTGCCGGTGCCGTTGGGATTATGTGGGTGTGGTTGACGGTGATTTCAATATGGTTCTCAATAGAAATGAACGGTACAGTGATTTTTTCAATGGTGCTTCTGCGGATGAATTCTGCGACAACTTGGAAGTCCTCAATCTTTCTGATATGATGCTGGTGGGTGGTCTTGGACTTGGAGCAATCAACGAAAATCTCATAGTTTCTTCAGGATTGACCGCTTCCTTGTTGATCCCTATCTTCTTCTACTACTCCTTGGTTTATCTCAAAAGGTTCTTCCTAGACCGGTTTCAGACCACTTTCCTATCTCTTTATTTGATGATGGTATCCTCCGGGGCCCTATCCCTTTTTGGATTGATAACAAGTGGCTTCGGATAAGCAACTTTAAAGATATGGTCAAGAATTTTTGGAACTGCGGCCGGGTTGAGGGAACGGCGAGTTACAGGTTGGCTTTTAAACTCAAGTCTCTGAAAAATGCTAATAAACAATGGACTAAAGAGGTGGGAATTGAAGATGAAATGGTGATCAATGACATGCTGAATGAACTAAACTTGTTAGAGCAACAAGAAGGTGTTTTGGGCTAAATAATTTTGATTTTGACAAAAGGAACCAGTTGAGAAATGAGCTGGCCGAAAAACTTCAACTAGAAGCCATCTCTTGGAAGCAAAAATTAAGAGAAAAATGGTTTAAAGAAGGTGATAAGAATACAAGATTTTTTCACTGTCTTGCTAATCACAGAAGAAGAAATAATTATGTTGAAGAAATTAAGTATGAAGGGGAGGTGATATTCGGAAATGAGAAGTTGAGAGAAGCTGCCAACGATTATTTCCAATAGCTTTATACTGAGGAATTTCTAATCAGACCAAAGTTGAATAACTTGCACTTAGACACCCTTGACACTGCCAGCAGAGAAATACTCGAACAAGATTTTTTTGAGGATGAAATTATTGCTGCACTTAAAAGCTGTGATGGAGATAAATTCACTGGACCAGATGGCTTCAATCTCAGATTTTTCCAGACCTTCTGGCATATCATGGAAGATGAGGTTCTTGATCTTTTCAGAGAATTCTATCGTGCTGATAAGTTTGTTAAATTCCTAAACTTTACATTTATTATACTCATTCCAAAAGAAAGAGGGAGCTGATAGTTTCAAGGATTTCCGGCCTATAAGTCTGATAAGTAGTTTGTATAAATTAATTTCTAACTTATTATCCTGAAGGTTATCTAATGTTCTGCATTTAATCATCGGAGAAAATCAGCACGCTTTTGTAAAGGGCAAACAAATTAATGATGCCTTTATGATTGACAATGAGATAGTGGATAAATTGATTGTTAATAAGAGACCCGGGCTGCTTTGTAAACTTGATATGGAGAAGGTTTTTGACCATGTCAACTGGGAATTCATTGATTATATGCTTAATAGATTTGGGTTCAGTGTCAAATGGAGGAAATGGATAAGAACTTGTATTTCAACTTCTACCTTTGCTGTTATGGTGAACGGTGGTCCCTCCTCCTTTTTCCATTTTTCTAGAGGTATTCGACAAGGTGATCCTCTCTCTCCTTTACTCTTTATTATTGTCATGGAGACTTTTAGTAAGCTGCTTAAGAGAGCTACCGAACTAAGGATGATTAAAGACATCACTTTGGGTTGTGGGGACAGAAAAATTGAAATATCTCTTCTCTTTTTTGCTGATGACTCACTGATTTTCTGCAAACCTAAACTTGATTATTTTCTTCATCTAAGATGCATCATTTTTTGCTTTCAAGCTGCTTCTGGGCTCAAAATTAGTATAAACAAGACTGAACTGGTGAGTATTGGTTCTGAGGTGGATGGTGACCATTTTGCCACTGTTTTGGGCTGTCAGGAGAAAAAATTCCCTATAAAATACTTAGGTTTTCCCCTGGGCCTCAAGTATAAAGATCACAAAGGGTGGGATTCTGTCATTGATCTTGTGGATAATAGATTGGCAAACTAGAAGAGAGGTTTCCTGTCCAAAGGTGGTAGGTTAACTCTTATAAAGAACACACTATCCAGCCTTCCCATATACTCCCTTTCAGTGCTGTCCATCCCTAGCAGAGTTGCCAAGCGATTGGAAGCTATTCAGAACAGATTTTTGTGGGGTGGTAGGTTAACTCTTATAAAGAGTGTATCATCTTTAAATGGGAAGAAGTTCAATTGCCAATGAAATTGGGAGGTCTTGGCATAAGATCTATTGCTAACATCAATAAAGTTTTCCATGGAAAATGGATTTGGAGATATTTAAATGAGAATAACAGCCTTTGGAGGAAAGTTATAGAGATTAAATGGATGAAGAAAGACAATGATGGCAGATTCGTCTTTTCTAAAAGACCTCATGGTACTAGTGCTTGGAAAGACATACTTGCCAATTTTAATGAGCTGATTGCAAACATCCATTTGTAGGTTGGTCGGGGTACCAAGATTAATTTTTGGCATGATTCTTGGTGTGAAGAAAGAAACCTTAAATCTGTTTTCCCCGCCATCTATGCTATGGCACAACAGAAAAATTTGTTGGTTTCTGAGGCCTTTGACAGTTCGGATCACTCCTGTGTTGCAGTTAGCAGGAACTTAAATGATCGGGAACTGGAGGAATTTGAGAATTTTCTCTCTATGATGGTCAGTGTTCATTTGAGACACTCCAGACACCCTCATCTGGAAATTGAGTAAAAATAACAAGTTTTCCATCAATTTTTTCTATAAAAAGATTGTTGGTTTTTGGGATCGGAACAATTCTGATCAGCAATTATCATTTCCATTTAAAGTTATATGGAAAACAATGGCTCTCCCTAGGATTGCTTTCTTTTCATGGGAAGCGGCTAAGGAAAAAATTTTGACTTTGGATAATTTGATGAAAAGAGGCAGAACCTTGGTCAACTGATGTTTCCTCTGCAAATGCAATGCTGAAAGCTGCAACCATATTCTGTTATGGTGCCCCTTCTCTATAGATTTATATTATATGATTTACAGGTTGATGGGTATTAACTAGGTAATGGCGGGCTAAAGAACTTTTGGCATGGGAAGGTCTACTTTCTTACAACAAAGCTACTTGCTTTATCCCCCTCACTATTTTTTGAATTTTGTGGAAAGAGAGGAATAACTGTGCTTTTGAGGGCATTGAAAATACTCTTATAAATATTAGATATGGGTGGTTATACTATTTTGACGTCTCACTCTTGGGTCTCAATTTACTATCTCTAGAAGATATTGAAGCGGTTGTTGATATGCTAATTGACATGGAACATCCTTTTGTATATGGGCGGTACTCCCTTGCTATTTTTTAATTCGAATATTCTTTTATTTTAAAAAAATATTTTTTCTTGTAAAGTCTTTTTAATTTATTTTGTTAGGCTTCGAACCCTTGAATTCACGATTTGATATGCTTGTTAGTTCATTTTCTCCAGTAAAATCTCACCTTGTATTTCCTTTAACTGATTGCTGCTTGGAATCTTTGACTATTTTGTATTTTACAATGACTAAAAAAATTGGTAGTATTGACAGATTTTTCCTAATTTTGATTTGCATTTCATGTAAAATCTACACAGGCAATTGATAATTTATTTGGAATAATTTCTGAGTTACCAAGTTTTTTACATTATGGGGGTAAAGGCTGATGGTGAAAATGGCTCTCTCATTCTGATCAAGCAAGGAGCTGAAGCTGTAAGTTGAGTTATCTTTTCTACATTCAAGTATTGACAACCTGTTAGGAAACTGGAAGATAGGGCCTGTGCACATGCTCTTGGTGATTGTTGGACCTTGTCTCTTCAGTTTCCTATATGTTCATGCGAACTAGAAGTCTTCATATTCATATTTTATTTCTTTTAGTTTGTAGAGTTATATCTATGTTATTATCTCCTTTCAGAGAGTTTTTGAGTCTCATTTTGTGGGAAGGAAGTCCATTGTCAAGGAACGGTTCTCAAAGAAATACAGGCATCCATCTTTGGATTCAAAGCTTACACTCAAGCGCTTAAATGCGGTTAGTTCTTTTCTCTCTCTCCCTTTTTTTTCCCCAAGGGCTCTTATTAATCCTCTCTAAATGAGGGTGATTGGATGGACTTTTTTTTGTCTTTTGCTTCATTAATTGATAAAGCTTTTAGTTCCAACTTGCTTCAAGCTTGTGGTTTTGAAGCTAAAAAAAGTCCTTTAGTACTTGACTTTTTGTTTTGGTTTTTGTATTAATAAGCAAGTGTTCGTAAAACTAAAGCTTCAAATTGGATTTAGTGAAATGAGAAATGAAAAATAGTTAGTTGAAGGATCTGATTTGTATAGGTGTGTCTGTAGTACTTTTTCTTTCCTTCTTTTTTTTTTCCCGATTGGGTTTACCCAAGGACTTGCTTTGCAAAACCAAATGTGCTTTAAGAAAAGTTCGACAAAGGATAATGTCCATCCCAAACACCCATTCAATAAAGAATTTATGCTTTATTCAATTGTCTGGCTTATTTTGCATCTGGCTTAATGGAATAGGAGTCTAGGTGTATGACAATAGCAAGGCGGCTAGGGGTTTGTACCCCTGTGTTATATGCTGTGGACCCTGTGCTGCATACATTGACATTTGAGTACGTTGAGGGTCCCTCTGTTAAAGATGTATATCCTGAATTCGGGATTACTGGTGTTATCGCAGAACAGATGGAGGATATAGCTACACAAATTGGTGTTGCAATTGCCAAGCTACATGATGGTGGTTTAATCCATGGCGACTTGACCACATCAAACATGTTGATCAGGAGTGATTCCAATAATTTGGTGAGTTATGCATGTTTCCTCAATAAGAAACGGAGGTGATTGTGTTATGCATCAGATGCAGAATTAGAACAAGGATACAAGAATATTGAGTTTAGTAGATCTTACATATTATAGGTTTTGGTAAAATTAGTCCCAAATGAAAACCCAAGAGGAAAGCAAAATTCAACACCTCAACAGCAAGAGTAAATGAGAGCTGAAGAACATGATAAAAACACAAGAACTCCGCTAGTTGTTAAAGTTGTAAAATTTCTCAGATTGTGTGAGAACAAATACAAGTAACAGTAACATAATTATTTTGGACGTAGTGTGGATACAGAAACTTGTTCTTTCTAACCTGTCGATATTTCACATTAGCATCTTTATCCTTTTTATAATGTTTCCCCAAACAATTTTTTTATTTTTCATTTTTTTATTTTTTCCCACTTTTTCTAGAGCTTCTTTTCAATTGCATATATCCTATGCTAGGTACTAATAGATTTTGGTCTGAGCTTCACGTCGACCCTTCCAGAAGACAAAGCTGTTGACTTATATGTCCTTGAGCGAGCCCTGCTGTCAATGCATTCATCATGTGGGAATGTGGTAAGACTTGCACATTGAATTCACCTCTATTTAAAGCCTTTTTTTGTTGAAAAGATATTCCTGGTTAGAATTATGATCCTATTTCCTTTTTTTTCTGGGGGAGAGGGGTTTAGTGGTTAACCGGATATGAACATACGGTTTTTGAAGTTTTATGATGTTCTTATAAAATTTGAAAATATAAAATATTGGAGTTGATTAAGGAATTTTCTTAAGGGGGTTAATTCATGGAAAGGAAAGAGTGGCTGGAAGTCAATCATATATATTTTCATTGGCATACTTTTTCTGTGGGTAAAAGTAGATAGAAATTTGTGTCACCACATGTTTCTGCATTCATGCATAGATGGATAGAATACTTGCTGGATACAGGAAGTCCTCAAAGCAGTGGTCATCCACATTGAACAAGCTAGCTCAAGGTACAAACTTCCTTTCTACTGGTTGTGTTTCTTTAAAGCCAGTATCATTAGGGTTCCTTGTTCTTATTGATTTACGATGATTTTACAGTACGTCAACGGGGTCGAAAACGCACTATGGTTGGGTGAGCCTTCTTCTGGTATGCGTGTGCACAAGTAGTGTATATTGGGCTGCCATATTTACTTATGGCCTCAAATTATGATACTAGTCTTATCAGTCCTTTATAGTTTTATTGTCGTCATGCCCTTTGAAATTGTTGTGCAAATTGTGAAGTAGCAGTATAAATTGACATTTTTTCAGCCTCTTTGGCCCTTGTTTAACTAAAGAACATGTTGGATCATGGAGTAAACATAGTGTTGTCAATTCTTCGGGATGTTTGGTTTTATTTGAAACTATTGCTGACATTTTTGGGTGGTGGACGTAATTTCCTGCTGATAGCAGGTGTAAAACCTGACCTTCCTTTGTGGGGAAGGCAACAACCAACCATTAGATTAGAAATGATTTTCTGGCAGTTGGGTTTAACTGTGCTTAACTTGGGCTAAAGAAATGGTCTCGAGCAGTTGGATTTTGTTACCATTGTGTGGTGCAAGGTTCAAATCTTGATTTGGTTTGGCATATTTAAACTGGATAGGATGCACTGATAGAGCTCAATCCTCAAAGTTGGGCAGGTTCTCTTATAGATCTCTATAAAAGCTGTTAGTTGGTCAGGAGTCCAATCACATTATCAATTACTCCTTCATTAGGTGGCAGAAATAAAGCTCTAAAGTACATCTGGCAGAAATGAATTACACAGAAAGCTAATATGCAAATGAATGTATGTATGTCTTTCTCTCCCTCTCTCTCTCTCTCTTTCTCTCTCTTTATCTCTATCTGCATATATATTTAGTCGAATTCATTTGTTCCAAACATATAGCTGATCTGATTTCAGTTAGTCATGAATTACCTTATTACTAGAGTTGCCAATTTAGCAAGTAGCCACTTTCAAATTATAAAATTTTGGCTGCAAGAATCAATACTTGGTAGATTGAGATTTTAGATGTCAATTCTGGTATCATCTTGTTGCACAGAATGTTCTTTGTTGCTCTTCTGTTTCGAAGAGTTAGTTGACAGTCATGAAATATATCTGTTGCCAATTTGGCTTTAGCATTATCCTCCCATTCTTACTCCATATTCCACTTTTTTTTGTTCACTTTTTCCATTCATGTATTGCTAATAGGATTTTCACCTAAAGGTGGAGTGAGTATTTTCCTTAAAGCGACTTTAGTTGCGATGGCGAGTAATGAGGTTTTGGGTTATAGAAACAAGTGTAAGAGCTCATACCTGGACATGAGATTAAAGTTAAGGGGTTAGACTTGCTAGAGAATGTTATCTCCTTATTAAGTTAATGGTTATATGATTAATTTATAAAAATACTTTCTTCAAGTCAAACTTTATTACTTCAATACTTAGTTTGTTTAGCCTGTAGTAGAGTTTGATACCTTATTTTTGAGGTTCTTAGATTCAATTCACGTAACTTATATTTAGTAGCGCTAGTAGTTTTTTTTTTAAATAAAAGAAGATAAGATGTATTTATGTGAGGTGCTAAGGGAGCACCACCCATTTACAAAAAAATTACATATCAATTAACAATAGAATCAAGATTTTCAAAATATTATAAATTATACCCTAAAATAGTAGAGCGAAAATAATGAAACCATTTATTTTTGATGCTATTAAAATCTTGTTCAATCCTCTCAAAGGCCCTATTGTTTTTCTCCTTCTAAATAATCCAGAAAATGGTAAGAGGGATTAATTTAAGTACTTTGTTACTTCTCAGACCTTCCCATGCTAGAAGTTCGGAATAAACAGAATTTGCCCTTACCTAAGAGATC
>NW_019014651.1:1443581-1455276 GCF_000150535.2 Carica papaya | reverse complement strand
TTATCCATGAGGGAATTAAGGAAAGAAAATTCAACTATGACTAGAATTCCTCCCTTTTTTAGCTCTCATTCTTTTTCTATGTTCCAATCCTTGAATTATTAATTATTTGAAGTAGACAAATCCTTTTGGGATTTATGAAGCAAAACCCAACTTGAACTTTACCTTGGCCTTTACTCGAAGTCCTAGAAGAACTCACCTTGTTGAGTTGACGGAGAAAACCCGTGGGAGAGAAAATTCCTCGCGAGATAGGGATTCCTACATAGGTGGGACTATTCTCTTTCCCCATCTTTCAGCTACACATGTGAAAAATAAGATTCACATGTGGCCGCTCATGTCATGGGCTCACCATCGCGCTAAATTTGTATCTAAAAACTCATATTTATTCGGGTCTTAAATCCACCTGAACTCATTTAAATTTTATTTCGTAATTTATATCGTATTTCGTAATTTAAATTCACAATTTTAAATTATTCAAATTTTGTTATTTTATTTATTTTTTTATTATTATTTTATTTGTTGCAATTTTTTCAGGAGAAAAAGGGAAAATGGGGCGAAATCCTGTGGGAAAACGCCCACAGGAGAGGCTCGCCCACGTGGGCGCAGCATGCTGTGCGTATGCGTGTGTGCATGACCAAGCACAAGATGTGTGCACTGTGCGCACATCCCATCTGTGCGAGGCATGAGGTTGGTTTCACGCGCGTCTCATCGCGCTCAGACAGGACATTCTGTGCGCATCACATTACTCGTGGACAAGGCCAAGTGTCGCGCACCCTGTGCACGCGCTGTCTGTGTAGTTGCGTGTGCACAGGCTAGCTCGTGCGCGCCATATGATAGGTCGGCACCTGTAGGCTAGGCCTGCAGCGCGGCCGACCTGGTGAGGCACACTGTCGCCTCGGGTAGTGTGCCACCGCCCCCCCGAGTGTCCTACGTCGTTTTGGGTAGTGTGCGGTGCCGCCTTAGGTGGAGAGCTGCCACCGGTGGAGGATTCTTCCTTTATTTTTCGCGCCGCAGCTGCATCGCATTAAATCGCTTATCTTCCACTTAACTCTCTCTCCTCACCATGTTTTTCCACTTGGTAAAAATCCAACGGTCCCCATTTTCTATAAATGGGGGCCACTTTCTTCCATCATCCAAGAGCTTAGAGAGAGAGGGAGTGATCTAGAGAGAGAATGAGAGAAAAAGAAGAAGAAAAGTGTAGGAAACTTCGAGATTTTAGTAAGGAATTTAGTATTTCCTTAAACATCTTAAGGAGCATTTCTACAAAATCAAATTATGAAGTTTATGTTTTATGTTTTATGTTTTGCATGTTTAATAAGTGATTTGTAAGAGACTTCAAGCATGTCATATGATTTTATAGGCACTTGATGATTTGCATGTAAATTAAATAACATGAATCCAGTAATAATTTTTTAAAATATTTATAAAAAAAAAGAGAAAAGAGAAGGGGAATAAGCCTGAATGGTCTAAAAAATATATGTATTTGTATTGACATACATAATACATCAAGTGTTTTGTTAGACTTTTTATCTCTGAAGGATTTCTGTTTCTCTTTCGCCCGTCTGGTCTGGAAAGATGTGAGAGAACTACTTCTTATGGATGATGGTGTACTTTCTGACGAGAGTGGTAACGACAATATCTGTTAGAGATCACCTTTGGCTAAGTACTATCATGTCTATAGAATATCTGATAAGACCACTGTGGTTAGTGCGGTCATAGTCATAGATCGTACCATGGTTTGGCAAGTCAGAAATGTACCTGAGCAAATTGTCGTTATATATCTGATATAGTCATTCCATATGGGTAGTTAGAAATCCATATATGCCATCAGAGATGGAAATCAAAACGAATTCGCAAAGCATGACACTAAAATTTGAGCATTTCATGATTTGTTTGATTTTCTCTATTGTTGAATATGATTTTGATTTGATTGTTGTGACTATGACATGATGTTTTCTTTAATAAATAAAATTATTTTCATAAAGTAAGATAGAATCCTAACGTGACCTGATAGTAAGTATTAATGACATAATTATTCACTTTAAAAATCTTACAATGTTATTTAAATACTGTTTTTCTTATTGAGTAAATGAAATTCACCATTTCCATGCTCCTCCCCCCCTCCCGATAAGGAAGATAGTGAAGAACCGACCGTTGACCCCTTAAAGTCTACAAAGATCCGTGGATCCACAAAGCTTGAGTGCATGAGTTATCCCACACTCTGATGAGTCCAATCGCATAGTGAAAGAAGTGACCCTTTTGTATTTTTATATTTTGTATTTTGCCACTTTTGGCCTCAGTTATATATATGTGTAATTGAAACTCATATATTTTGGTAAGGAATTTGTAATAATTTCCTCCACTGCATATAATTTTTATCATGCACTCGTAATATGTTGCTGTATCTGGTACCCTTATGTCTTAATTTGCATTGGGGATGTCATAAATGGTATCAAAATAGTTGTGCATACCAAATCTCTTACAACTGAGGCTGTAGGTAAAAAGACTCTTATGATATTTTGGGAACTAAAGTCATCTTTTCCAAAACTAGACCGCCAACTCGTGTCTTTTTTTTTTGTAGGAATGATGCGATAGAGACCTTTTGTAAAACGTACAGAAAGACCCAAGGCCTGGGACCATCTAACCAGGACTGAGTTTAGCAAACTCTTTTGAGCTATCCAGGGATTGACCGCAACCGTAGGATAGAACCAAGCCAATCTTTATCAACACTCTGCCCTAGAATACCGAATAGCCGAAAGTCCTATCTCTCACAACATGGCAGATTTTAAGAAGCTTAACCTACCACAGTTTTAAGGTGGCCCTAACCCCTTAGTAGCCGAAGCCTGGATCCTGCAGATAGAGAAGCTTTTCTCTATCCTAGACCTAACCGAAGAACAAAAGGTTCCCCTAGCAACCTTATGCTGATCGGTGAAACAGAACACTGGTGATGACTTAAAAAGGAAGTCCTGTCTACTCCTACCACCTGAGAAGTTTTCATGGATGTATTCTTTGATAACTTTTTCCCAACCTATGTTTGAGAGAAGAAGAATGAGGAATTTTAGGATCTCTGCTAAGAAAATCTGAAAGTTGCCTAATATGCAGCCCGATTTGTTCAACTATCTAGGTTTACTCCTCTAATAATCACTTCTGAAAGTCATAAAATTAAGAAATTTTTGAAAGGCCTTTATGCCGATATCTATGATCGAGTTACGATGTTGAGACCCAGCTCATATGTCGAGGTGCTAGAACATGCTTAGTTGGCTAAAGATCTCATCTCGATCAGGCACCAACGCATTGCCGGAGTCTGTACCCAACAACAACAACAACAACTCCCACAACTTAGAAGAAGATTGTCAGACCTAGTAAGTAGTCACCCCAATAAACAAACTCGAGTTATCCTTCCCCCTGCTCTACCTCCACCTACTGGACAGTCTGTCCGACCTTCCCAACCATGTTAGCATTATGGTCGCTCACATGGTGAATTACTCTATCAGCGTATCAATCATGCCTGCTATCGATGCGAAAGCACCCGACATCTTATAAAGGACTTCCCTTAGCGGCCAAAGGACATGGCCAGATGTATAGCCCAAGGTCGTGTGTACCACCTAGATGAAACTGGTGCCCTCCCTACTCCTATCATTATTCAGGGTATACTTTTTATTCATGATACTTTTATCAGGGCTTTGATCAATACAGGCGCTACCTACTTTTTTATCTCTTATGCATTTGTTTGTAAATTAGATATTAAGCTTGAACCTTTAAAAGAAATATTAGCTGTAGAGACTCCTTATAAGGGATTATTAGAAGCTCACTGCGTGTATAAAAATTGTAAGATAAAAACTTCATAAATAGAAATATTTGTAGACATAATACTCTTAGATTTCTGAGGGTTTGACATTATTCTATGAATGAATTGGTTAGAAAAAAATATAGGACAATTATTGATTGTGAAAGTAAAGTTGTAACCTTACGAACTTCGAAAAAGCAATAAAAAACTAATTTTCTCCTTAATAATTAAATAAACAGGAATATGGATGCTAACCCTACTGTGTATTCCATTCCCATTATTTGTAACTTTTCGGAAGTTTTTTCAGTCGAATTATCTAGTCTATCTTCCCCGCAAGAAATAGAATTTTCTATCGAACTGATTCTTAGAACATAACCAATCTCGAAACCTACCTATTGTATGAGTCGTGCTGAACT
Organism: Carica papaya; assembly: GCF_000150535.2. The sequence goes on along the minus strand of NW_019014651.1, from coordinate 1,451,076 downwards.
CATAAAACTGAAAAACTAACTTTTTGAGCTTCCTGGCCAGAAGTTTGTTCGCCTAGTCACTCCCCTTGGCGCATTCCAGTGTTTTTTATGAAAAAGAAGGACAACTCCCTCAAACTATGCGTAGACTATCAAGAACTCAATCGAGTAACAATAAAGAACAAGTATCCCTTATCTCGAATCGACGATCTTTTCGACCAATTACAAAAGAGTCACGGTCTTCTCCAAGATCGACCTCAGATCGGGATACTACCAACTAAGAGTTAAAGAAAAAGATATTCCAAAAGTTAGTTTTTAGTGTAGTTATGGCTTGTACGAGTTTAAGGTGATGTCGTTCGGGTTAGCTAATGCCCCTGCTGCCCTCATGGATCTCATGAATAGGTTTTTTTGGCATGCACTAGATCAATATGTCATCATATTCATTGATGACATCCTAGTATAATTGAAGAGCATGGAAGAACATGCAGTCCACTTGTATGAAGTGTTGGGGACTCTTTGTCGGAATCAGCTATATGCTAAACTTAGTAAATGCTCCTTTTGGTTATATCAGGTTTCCTTTATTGGTCATGTGATTTTAAGTGAAGGAGTTTTCGTCGATCCGACCAAGGTTGAAACGGTGATCAACTGTAAACCGCCCACCAATGTAGCTGAGGTATGTAGTTTTCTTGGCTTGACAGATTCCTACTGACGATTCGTCGACGGATTTTCTAAGATTGCTGCTCCGTTGACTAGACTCACTCAAAAGAGCGTACTTTTTATCTGGGATTACAAATGTGATGAAAGCTTTATGGAATTAAAGCATCGTTTTGCCTCTTCTCCTGTGTTGATCTTCCTTGACAATATTAGAAGATTACAGGTCTACTGCGATACGTCTCATATTGCCTTATGATGCGTTTTGATGCAGCATTATAGAGTAGTCGTTTATGGAAATAAACATTTGAAACCCCATTAGTGGAACTACCCTACTCATAACCTAGAGTTGGCGGCCATTATCTTTGCCTTAAAGATATGGTGTCATTGTCTGTTTGGTCAGACCTTTAAAATTTATACCGAAAAAAAAAAGTTTAAAGTACATCTTTTCGCAGAGAGAGTTGAACATGAGACATAGACGTTGGATGGACCTCCTAAAGGACTGCGACTACAAGATCATTTATCATCCCGGTAAAAGAAATGTGGTCACTGATGCGCTGAGTCAAAAGGAGTCCGCAGTGTTGACCCAAACCATGGCCTCTAGTTAGAAGTTCGTAGACACTATGCAGGCATTCCACCTCAACTACTATAGCAATGGTACCTATCTCGCTCATATCCGAGCTTTGTTTGATCTTTTTATGAAGATTTGGGAAGCTTAGTCCACAGATTAAGAAATCATCAAAAATTTGAGTAAGTTCTCTTCTGACAAGTTTCCTGATTTTAGACTCTTAGATGATGGGTTGTGTAGATTTCAGGACCGAATTTGGGTCCCTATCACTATCAGGACGGATGTTCTTAAGGCTGCCCATGCCTCCAAACTGTCCATCCACCTTGGAAGTACCAAGATGTACCGAGACTTGAAGCGTCAATACTGGCGGCCGAGAATGAAGAAAGACATTGTTGACTCTGTCTCTCGATGCCTCACTTACCAGCGAGTTAAGGTAGAACACCAGAGACGTGGCAATTTGTTATAGGGTCTCTCAATTCCGAAATAAAAATAGGAGCATGTAACCATGGATTTTGTCACTGGACTACCTAGGATCTGGTATGGTCGTAATGCTATTTGGGTTGTTGTTGACAGATTAACCAAGATCACCCATTTTCTGCCCATCAGGACCACTTACTTCACCAGTAAATTAACCTGCCTTTATATTGATGAAATTGTTCGGCTCCATGGTGTTCTCTCATCCATTGTGTCTGATCAAGACCATCGATTCACCTCCTACTTTTAGGACTACTTTCAGGAAGCACTTGGATCTGGATTGTACTCCAACACTACTTTTTATTCCCGAATTGATGGTCAGTCTGAACGCACTATCCAGATGTTTGAAGACATATTGCGCGCTTGCACCTCGATTTTAACAATAACTGGTATGAGTATCTTTCCCTGTGTGAATTTACTTATAATAATAGTTTTCATTCCAGCATCAGCATGGCTTCATATGAAGCCCTGTATGACAGGTCCTTCCGTTCTCCCACTTACTTGAGCAAAGTCAGAAACTAGTGTCATTTGGGATCAACCTTCATCCAGAAAACTATTGAGAAAGTTGCGATCATCCGTAGGAACTTAGTTACTGCCTAGAGTTGTTAGAAGAGTTATGCTAATAATCATAAAAGACCCCTCAAAATTTGTCGTTGGAAACCAAGTCTTCTTTAAGATTTTCTCCTACAAGGCAAAATTGCAGTTCAGGAAAAGAGGAAAGTTGAGCCCCCACTATGTGGGACCTTTTCGGATCGTGGAGCGTATTGGACCCGTGGTGTACCACCTTACTCTGCCTTAAGAGTTTACAGGTCTACATAATGTTTTCAGTCTCCATGCTTAAAAGGTACTACCCTAACCCTTCTTATATCATTCCTCCTGATGAGACACAGGTATAAGCTATATGACTTACGAGAAACTATCCGTGAAAATTCTTGATTGGATCGATAAAGTTTTACGCAACAAGACAATCCCCATGGTAAAGGTGCAGTGGCAGCATTACATTCCGGAAGAGGCGAGACAGGAGTTGGAAAGCGAGATAAGAGAGAAGTTTTCAGACCTATTCGAAACAAATTTGGGGGATAAACTTTTTTAAGGTGGGGGAGATGTAACACCTTGTTCATCACCACGTTAAATTTATATCTAGAAATCCTTATTTATTTAAGTCTTAAGTTCACCTGAACTCATTTAAATTTTATTTCGTAATTTAAAATCATAATTTTAAATTATTCAAATTTTGTTATTTTATTTATTTTTATTCAAAATAATAATAATAATAATAATTTTAGAAGAAAAAAAGAAAATGGGGCAAAACCCCGAGGGAAAACAGCCGCAGGAAAGGCTCGCCTGTGCGGGCACAGCACGCTGTGCGCATGACCCAGCGCAGGACGTGCACACTCTGCGCACGTCCCATTTGTGCAAGACACATTGTCAGTCTGCGCGCACGTCTCATCGTGCGAAGACAGGCCAGTTTGCACGTGTCACATTGTGCGCAAACAAGGCCAGGTGTCGCGCATCTGTGCGCAGCAGGGTAGGCCGGGATGTGCAGGCTAGGCTTAAAGCGCACGACCGACCTGGTGAGGCACACTGCCACCGTGGGCAGTGTGCCACCGCCCCTTTGGGCATTGTGCGCCACCGTGGGCGGTGTGTCGCTGCCTTGAGTGGAGAGCTGCCACCGGTGGAGAATTCTTCCTCCATTTTTTTCACCACTATCACATCGCATTAAATCATTCATCTTCCACACAACTCGCTCTCCTCACCAGATTTTGCCAATTGGCACAAATCCAATGGTCCTTATTTTCTATAAATAGGGACCCCTTTCTTCTATTTCCTCATCACTTCCATTTCATTCTTCCATCCTCCTAAAGCTTAGAGAGAGAGGAGTGATCTAGAGAGAGAAGGAGAAAAAAAGAAGAAGAAATGTGTAAGAAAACTTTGAGGTTTCGGTAAGAAATTTAATATTTTCTTAAATATCTTAAGGAGCATTTCTAGAAAATCAAATTATGAATTTTGTGTTTTGCATGTTTAATAAATGATTTGTTCTTAATTTCAAGCATGCTATGTGATTTTATAGGCACTTGATGATTTGCATGTAAATTAAATAACATGAATTTGGTAATAATTTTCTAAAATATTTATAAAAAAAAAAGAGAAAAGAGAAGGGGAATGAGCCTGAATGGTCCAAAAAATATATGTATTTGTATTGACATGCATAATGCATCAAGTATCTCATTAGTTTTTTTATCTCTGAATGATTTTTGTTTTCCCCTCCTCTATCTGGTCTGAAAATATGTGAGAGATCTTTGCTCCTTATGGATGTCGGTGTACCTTTTGACGAGAGCGGTGACGCAAATATCTGTTAAGGGTCACCTTTGGCTAAGTACTACTGTGGCTATAGAATATCTGATAAGACCACTGTGCTTGGTACGACCGTGGTCATAAATCATACCATGGTTTAACAAGTTAGAAATGTACATGAGCAAATTACCGTTATATATCTGATCTCATCATTCCATATGAGTAGTCAGAAAGTCATATATGCCATCAGATATGGAAGTCAGAACGACTTCGCGAAGTATGATACGAAAATCTGAACATTTCATGATTTGTTTGATTTTTTCTATTATTGAATATGATTTTGATTTGATTGTTGTGACTATGACATGATGTTTCTTTTAATAAATAAAATTATTTTTATAAAGTAAGATAGGACCCTAACGTGACCTGATGGTAAGTAAAAATGACATAATTATTCACTTTTAAAATCTTACGATGTTATTTAAATACTATTTTTCTTACTAAGTGTATAGAACTTACCCTTTCTATGCCCCCCAGAACTGATTGCTGACCTGTCCCTTGAAGTCTATGAGGATCTCGTTGATCCAAAACCTTAAGTGCATGACTTGTGCCGCACTCTAATGAGTCCAATTGCATAATAAAACAAGTGGTCCTTTCGTATTTTGATATTTTGTATTTTGCCACTTATGACCTTAGTTATATATATATATATATGTCTAATTGGAATTCATATATTTTGGTAAAAGATTTGTAATAATTTGTTCCGCTGCATACAATTTTTATTATGCACTCGTAATCTGTTTCTATATTAAGCACCCTTATGCTTTAATTTGCACTGAGGATGTCATAAAAACCCTTAAGAAATATCAAACAGAGCAGCAATTCATAGAGAGAGATAAAATTAGAGAGTTATTTCTAAACAGAGAAACAATCCTACGAAGAATAGGTAGAATCATGTTTTTAAATAAAAACATACCATAAGGAATAACAGTATGTTGACGTCTTTTATCGTTTTCTTTTTCTTTCTTCACGCGAAGATGTTCCGACATATATCTATTAAAGGCAGAAGGAATTCCCAATTATCACTATGAATGATGCCAGATCATATCATATCAACATGTTTCAGTGTGCTAAGCCTTAGAACGTTTCAGTGTGCCAAACAAAATAAAGATGCAATCTATGACCACGGTCGTACATTGCCACTATAGCCCTTACCTACGGTTTCACATATCCGCTCTCATTAGAGGGAACGTTTGTCATTCACATGGAGTGGTTCACCAACAGAGTTAAAGATTCAGAAATAGAGGCAGAAATAGAAAAAAGAAACAGAAACCCTTAAGAGATAACAATCTAACAAATTTTTAAGTCTTTTTCCTTTTTCTTACTTCATGTTAACCCAAAGTTCATATAAACCAAACCAGAGATCTTTAAACTTACTTCGGCATAAGGCGATCATATCCAGATTCAACGAATATGAACATATCAACGTAATGCAATATAACAATACACATGCTTTTAAAATCAAATAAAATAGCAAACAATATAATGGGTCATCGTAGTTTAGTTAATTTATCTAAAAATGGCACTTAAAGGTATAAGCTGAAATACATATCCCTTACAACATGATTCAAGAATATCCATAACATATCAACATAAAATTCAATACAATAGTACTTCATGCAAATTCGATGTCACATGTTTTCACAATCAAGAAAATAGCGGGTAATATCATGTATCATTTTAGTTAATTAATCTAAAAAAAGCACTTAGAGGTATAAATAGAAATACAAGGTCCCTTACCGATACTTGACGAGTAATCGAGCTCCTAGAAGTGGATAAAAAGAGTAATTTTCATCTAGAACTTCTTTGGTGACTCGTACAACTTTTTCCTTGCTTTCTCTCTCTAGATTTTCACTTTCTCTCTCTAAAAAATTGATGGAGGAAGAAGGAAAAATGGAAGTGGATAAAAGAGCTTCTAGTAATCATCAAACAAGCTCCTAAAAATCCTACCTTTTCTCCTTCTTTCTTGCTTCTTTCTCTCTCTATAATTTCCTCTTTCTCACTCTAAAATCTCTCTCTAGAAAGTGAAAATGGAAGAAGAAATGAAGTGTGGGAAATGAAGAAAAATGGAGCCTTTAAATAGGTATGGAGAAAGCTTGGATGTGCGCCACATGGCAAGCATCCAAGTGGGTGGTTGAGAGGTGGGTGAGGAGTACCTACAAGGCATGGGGGAGTCTTGGAGTGGATATGGGGCTTCTCCTCTTTTTTGGTTTTCCTTTCTTTTCTTTCTTTTCACTATTTTCTATCTCTTATTTTATTTTATTTTATTTTTAAAAAAATTCATAATTATAAATTAAATATAATATCAACTTTAAATAATTTAAATAAATAAATATTAAATTTAATAAAATAAAACATGGTAAAAAATAAAATGCGAAAATATTAATAATTTAAAATATAAAGAAATTAATTACCGATGGAAATTTAAAATGGTCATTAGACCCAAATTAATAGAATTTTGATCGTATGCTAAAGTACAAAGATTCTGCTTGTTACAATCCTCCCATCTTAAAAAAATTTGGTCATCTAAATTGAAAAAGTTTTTAAAACAATTCAAGAAACTAGTCATGTATTTCTTCTTTTCTAATTCACCAAGATATAATTGATAGGAGAGTGCCTTTTTAAAAATTTAATAATTAGGGATTGTTTGTATTTTGCTATAGTTTTTTTAAGGATATTTTACCTGGCAAAAAGGGATACCATCCTAGACTATCGTGTTCTTTAAAATTCCTTACAGTACAATTTCTTCCCATCTATATTATATGGAGTTACCATGATTAACCCATGCTTGAAAAGTAATTCTTATTTTATCTGTCATTTTAAGAATCTCTCAACAATATGTATCGTATCTTAACTTCACAACAAGAATAAATTTTAATTACCTAAGGAACCTTAAGGACATGGCATGTTTACAATCTCCCAAAATTTCATGTGTCTTATCTAAATTATTGCTTTTTCATCTTCTGAAAACTAATATATAACTATTTGGAATATAAAATCTCTTATTACCATCTAGGACTATCATTTTCATCAAAATGCATCAAGGCTTAGTCGCTGACCAAAATATTGTATACGTTTGTTCTCTTTATCTGACATTGTTTGGGAACATCATCCAAAGAATTTCTCAATGACCATATATATCATATCTTAAATTCATCCCAATGATAAATTCTTAATTATCTAAGTAGCTCCAATGTTATACTACATTTTCAATCTCTTAATAACATGTCACATCCTCTATTTTCCACGACCGTTATACTCAGTTACTTAAACAGGCTCGATGTCATGATAAATCTAGGGTCTTTAAAAATTCATACGTCCAAGTTATTTTATTTACTTTCTAACTTTTGAGAATAAGTATGGGATTATGTGGAATATATTCTTTGTACTCTCTATTACACCAATATACACATGTCTCAAGTTTGAAATCAAACTATGTTTGTGTGGGAAATTTCTTTTTTTTTTTTTTTA
>NW_019014651.1:1344944-1359422 GCF_000150535.2 Carica papaya | reverse complement strand
AATTTGTATGAAATTCATTTATAAAGTTACACTAATTATTAGAGAAAAGTACATTATATTAAGAGATGATAAAAATTAAACTTATATAGACTTTTATAGAACTAATAGACTTTTAACAGAATTTAACGCGTTATACTTGTTCCAGCAATAAAAAAGCCAGCCATTCTGAGACAAAGATCTCAATGCCCTAGAGAGATGAAAACTGGAGTAATTGGTTAAGGCATATTCTAGAAATAAGTGTTATGAATTATCTGTGTCTTCCAGCCCACATAACTTACATAAAGAAATAAGAGAATGACTATAAGTAAAAGGCAGACTTGGGAGAGTATTGTGAAGTATCCTCCACCATAATAAGAACCATTTTCAGCTACACTTAATAACCTCGATAATGCATCTGTGCGTAAATAAAGAGACAGATAGAGAGAGAGAAAGTCACCCTTCTTAATGCCCCTCTGAAGTGGATCACCCCGTAGTAGTATCCCATTTATTAAAAGTTGGTATTAGACTCTTGTATGGCATTAGGATAGGAGTTGAACAACTTTGGGGAATAAACCAATCCTTTATAGGACTTGAGAAAAAAAGTCTCTTCAATCTTATCATAAGCCCTATCATATCACATTTAATACAAAACCACCCTCTTTTACCTTTTTCGTTTCATGAAATGTTATATTTCCTAAGCCACAATAGAATTATCTTAAATGCTTCTTGTTTGATAAAGGTAGTTTAAGAGAGAGAAATAAGTGGGGTTTTAGCTTGAACATACACTATTAGCAAGAATTTTAACAATGATTTTATAGCTAACACTACATGAAGAGATAGGTTGTTACTGTTGAATCTTGTTAAGGTGATTGGATTGTATCAATATGATACATGTTTGGTTTAATTATTTGAGGAAAAACCTAACTAAAAGAAAGCTTGAACATACACTATTAAGTTTATTTTGATAATGGATCAGTAAGTTTTGTAAAAAGAAGAGGGAATACTATCTAGCCAGGGGGTTTGTTTAACCCCACATTATTAAGGCTTTGTAGATCACTACCTCTTAAGGTATAACTATAAGTTCTTCATTTACAGTATGATTGAGAGCATTTGGATATACTGATGAAAGAATAGGTGATGAGAAGCACATTGTGTTAATGTAAAGGTTATGAGATTGAGATTTAAATAGTCATTAATCTCTACAGGATTAGGGAGCCTTTAATTTTGGTTACTATAAATGGAATTAATAAAACTGATCGTGTGTCAAAGAACTAATTTCAAATGGAAATAAGAAGTATTCATATCCCCCATATGAATCCATCTTTTCTTTGTATCTTTATTTCTAATACATTTCTACCTGCTGAAGCAAGTTTTGAAACTGTAGATGCAGGTTTCTTCACTGTATACATTCTCTTATATTGAAGGCAAATACTGTATCCGGTTCAATTCTGTCTGTATCTTATTAATTATTGTGACAAGCTTACCCAAGTAAGTTGAATATTGTGTTCTACGAGAAGCTCAGATTAGTTTGAGTTCTTCACAAAATTAATATAAAAGATGGGTTTATGAGTAGAGAGATTGGTCTCTAACAATAGCCTCATTTAGGGTGAAGGGGTGATTGGCTCACTTTCCAGGCCTTAAGATTAACTTCTAGAGCGGCTAAACAAGTTTTTTAGCAAGTAGAGGTGTGAGATTGTGGTTTAGTATAAGCTATTGCTTTATGGGTAAATAGGTCATGGACATGGGCTTGGACGACAAGTGGTGGATGAAGGTATAGATGGGCTGAAACGAAAAGGGAAGAAATTGATGGGCATTATTTTAAGCCCGTCTTTAAGACAGAGCTAAGTCACGAGTAGCGGTCTATTTAAGGCTACGGGAAAACTATTAATGTGGGCTAACAACTTCATGGGTATTTTGTGGTAAATTAAACGACCCAACAGAAGTTGATGTGGACGGAGAGGGATCTGGAGAGGCTGGGATAATAACGGCATAGATTATGTGGAGGGATAGAGGACTGGTGTATCACCAGCAGGGAAGTCAATGGCAGAGCTCATGCTGAGCTAGCAACGGATAATGAAGCAGTGTGAGGATTTTGAGAAAATGAATTAATAGTGAAGACAGACACACGCATCAAAGGATTTAACTTGGGCATGACATGGGAAGTAGGAAGAAGTACAGAAGGAATCTTGTAAAGCTTCCTCTGCCTATACATACTGAGAATTAAGAGAAGTTGCTTCTATTTTATTCAAGGGACCATATGGCTTCAGGAATTTCCCTTATATAGCGGTTTTATTGATCGGGCATGAGGGTGATGTATGGAATTTTGAACTACATTTATGGCTCAGTTCATTCATACTGAAAAGTGAACCCAAAATTTCTTCTCTACTAAATAATGTAATAAAGATCCTTAAATAATTAGACTAGTGCACCAATGCTTCTCAAATTAGGAGCTAATAGATTCCTAATTTGAGAAGCATCATGGGTATTCATCGTACCCAAAGGCAGCCTTTTAACTCTAACCTGAGCTGACCTGTGTTGGAATCCATATGATCTAAAACGGTATGTTGGGACAAAATTAAGGGCTTCCCACTAATAAATACTATTATTTTTAAGTCATGTTTTTATTTTTATAATATAATATTTCATTACATAAAATATGTGATTAGATAATAAATTTTAATCGTTTAAAGGTACTTGATCATAGATTAGTTTGTTTTATTCAAATTTTCAGATAACATATTTAAAAAATGAAGTCTTAAAATCTATGTCAATTTTGTCCAATACATTTCTCATTATGATGCTACATTAATTTAAGGAAGTTCATATGAGAATATATTATTAATTTTTACTTACTTAGCTTTCTTCCGATTAATACCCACCGAACTATAAATATCACCAACTACAGACTAGAAACATGTTTGGCAATATGTTATTAATTTAAGAGAAATAGATTTCACCATGCATAATAATTAGGATTAATTAGTATGAAATAGATTTTGGATATGAGCTTTCTAAATAATATATTTGTAACATAATTCAAGTTTACGAAAATATATCTGTAAATTGATGAAGTCTTTTTTTTTATTTTCAGTTCATTAATGTATTTATTGATAAAATGTGTACAGTAGTTATTTATTGTTAAAAGTTATATTAATAAGCCTAAATATTATTTGGGTTTATGTACCATTTGGTTTAATTCGACTTGATCTAATTATTCTTTTATTCTCATATTTTTAAGAAGTTGTGCACTATTATCTTTTTTTATTAATTTTTATTAATATCATCAATATATTTATTGTATGTCACGAATTTTACGCGTGTTATTAATTTAAATATACAATTAAATGATATAATGTGTCAAATCTGATAAAATAATAGAGGAATAGAAAATATAATTAAATTAATATTATACACTAAATTAAGTGGTATGTAATAAATATATTAATAGTGTTAATAAAAATTAATAAAAAATAATTAATATAATATACAAAATTTTTAAAAATATACGAATGAAAAAAATAATAATTCAACCATCAAAACCAATAAAATAAAATATTACAAAGACAAAAAAAAAAAAAAAAATTAAAGCCAACATTAATATATTTAATTATTTGACCAAAATAATATAGGTGATTAGGATTAGATACATTTCCGTGGAAAGTAAATATTCTTCCAACTACTTTCTTAGAAATTATTTAACTAACTATGACTTTAACTTTTTGAATTGAATATGAAAATAGTTTAAATAAATTTTATAATTACTACTTCTGATTCAAATTAGTCTTTCTATGAAATTTGTTGTTAAAATTTAATGAGTTTTAAATTAAATTTAGTAAAAAGTAAAGTATACATGAAGTTTATTAATCAATATTAATTGAGCATTAATATGAAGTTTAAGTATGTTTTACTAATTATATATTAAAATATAGTAACATAGGAATTTACTCTTTTTCTTTTTTTAGTTCTTAAACCTTATAATAACAAGTAGTAAATATCTTATATGGAAACTATTTAATTACCTTTTAAAATAAAAATAAAAATCATGTGAGAGGTAAAGAACACTAGTCTCTGTTTTATCCTAAATATGAGCAATATATATATATATATATATATATATATATTAAATAAAGTTTAGTGGAATTTGCGTAATTTCAGCATTCTAGAACAATTGATATTAATGATAAATAAATATAATGGGACACAGACCCATTATCTTTATCATTAAAACAATTAATTAATCATATTATATAATTTTATAATAGAGAAACCTTCTAGGCAAAATTCTCTAGAACCTTTGGAAAAAATAAACAAGGCGGCTACTTAGGTCAACTGCTTTCCGCTTCTTGGTCTTAATTAATAAAATATAACATATTAATTTATTTTAAATATTTAAATAATATAAATTAGCTTTATAGTATTTTTTATTACCTATTTCTAATTAATTGTAAAAATTCTACTATGAATTATTCTTTTGATAAACTTTCGTTTATCTATTTTAACTATTTAACGTTCGGTCTTTTAAAGTTTGGCAACCTAAACACTTTTTTTTTTTTTTTTTTGACAATTGAGGATTTTATGTACGAAATCTACATTAGTATTAATAATTTAATCAATTTTGAATAGTATTTTTATTATTTGAATTAATAATAAATTATGTAAAAATAATTTTTCAAATTTATTATATGCTTTAATTTTGAAATAAAAATAAGCTATAAGTTATTTATACGGGAGAGAGAAGAGAGTGTTGGAGACGAACAGAGGAGTACAAACTGACATAAATTTGAAAAGAAAAGAGAAAGGAAAAAGAAACAAACAGAGAGTGATGGACGGTGGAGATGAATTGGGATCGGCGGCGATCGACGGCTGTTCGGCGACCTGCTGCTGCAAGAACACCGTTCTGATAATCAGTCTATTTCTGTTCACCTTTCGTCTTTCTACTAATCTGTTGCGACGTATCTGCAGCGTCCGTTACGGCGACTTCACTTTCCGGGCAGACCGAGCGAAAGGAGAAGATGAAAAAACGACGCCGTACTGCAGCGTGTGCTTGTACGAGGCAATCGACGGAGAGAAACTGAGGAAATTGCCGAAATGCAAACACTGTTTTCATGTGGATTGTATTGAGGAATGGTTCAAGTTCCATTATACATGTCCACTGTGTCGGACCGAGGTTCCTACAGCTATTAATCGGCGATCAAACAAACACGGTGCTGTCTCTCTCTTGCTCAATTTGTTGATGAAAATTGGTAATCCTCTTTATTCCGACACCGTCGTCGAAAACTCAACTTACAATTTGAGCTAGTTTTTCAGTTCTAGATTTCTAGGTTTTTTTTTTTTCCTTTCTTATTTGGAGTAATTTCAAATAGTAGAAGGATTAACAGAGTGTATGTATATGTCTTTTTGTTTTTCTTCTTTTTTTTTTTTGGGATCGAGGCGAAAGAAACAATGAAATCAATCAACAATCAAGTCTCCTAGTTTTCCTTTGACTTTTTGCGAGTAGAAAGCTACAGTATACTTTAAATGGAAGATGAAGATTTTCTTTGATAGAAATTTTTGTTTTGTGATTGAGAATGATCCAGCTGATTAGTGGTAGAGAAAAGAACACCAGTGCTTCTGTTGGACGGTGCCCAACGAGTTGTTTTCTTTTATTTTTGAATATTAAAATAATAATATTTTTTATCACTTAAGTCTATTAAAATAATTAATAAGAGATTAAGTGGTTAATTATGGAATTATCTTAATTGTCTTTTTTTAATTATAAAACTGATTGTGATAGAAATTGCCGTATTTTGCTGTCCGACATGCATTCCAAAGAAAAAATTAATGCAAGTTGGTACGATGCCAATTCCGAACTGGGATAGCGACCCAGTAAATAAATACTCTAATATTTAAATTTTAAGTTTATATAATAAGAACAGAAATATAATATATATAAAACCATCAATCAATTGTTATGCACTTCAGTATATGAATAATCTGCTAATATATATATATACTGTGATAGTTTGAAAATACTTTTGAGTTAATTTTTTATATATAATTTAATTTTATATATATTTAAAAATATATAATTAGGTTAAATGCATAGTGTAGAGTCAAACGAAAAAATAACAGATAAAGATAAAATGAGTTAAAATAAACATGAAGAGCTATGAGAAAATGTGGAAATATTTTAAATGAAATTATATAATGAAAAGTGATAACTATTAGATAAAATAACATAATAAAAAATAATAATTTTTAGATAAAGTGACATGTGAAAAATATTAATCTTTTAGATGAAATAACATGTGAAAAGATCTTTTAGATAAAACACCATGTAAAAAAATTGTAATCTTTTAGATGAAGTGACATGTTACAAGACTTTTTAGGTAAAACGACATGTGAAGAATGGTAACTTTTTAAGAGAAATGATATGATAAAAGGTGATAACTTTTAGATGAAATAGTAAGATGGAATGATGGCAACTTTTTCCTCCTGGCTCCCCACTCCTATAAATAGGGGATAAGAGAAGGGAGAAAGAGACATTTCGAATGAGAGAAAAATAATAAGAAACATAAAATTAAAAGAAGAAGAGGGAGTACAAAGTGTGTGATATTTGAGAGTATTTTGATGTTTTAGATAAAAACTTTTGAAAAAATTTGCTAAATTTGTGAGAGCAGAGAAATAGGAAGAGAAGAAGAATAAGGCTCACGATTAAAAGGAAACTATAAACCGTCATAAATGTAAGTTTTTTCTTAAGTTTTAAAGTTCGGTTTCTCTTTAATTTTTGGGATTAGTTTTTGAGTATTGTATTGAATATTTTTTAGTCAATAAAGTGACCAAAACTCATCTCGAAACTCTGCCGAATTTTTTTGAGAAAAAAATCATAAATAAAGTTGAAACTCTGCTAGAATTAAAACTACAACTATTAAAGACCTAAGGTAAGTGGATATTATGAATTCATAACCTACGTAGTTTTGAAGTATTTTATGTATTTTCAGTATAAAAATGTACATATATTTAATTTGTCTTCCGTATTTGTTAAATAAGTATTTGTTAATATTTTACTTCATTATAAATGTTATTTCGCTTTGTGTTTGTATTTTTGAAATGTGATTTTGATATGTGTGCATCACTCATTATGGAAAGAAGTTATCCAAAAGCACTTGCATTATGCTAGGATTCAATTTGGTCGTACATAATCGTTCTGTGTTCGGGTGTATTGGCGAAGTGATAAGTGTGTACCTATACATAACCGTTTCGTGTTCGAGTGTATGAAAAAATAGTTTGATCTGCGTGTCCTAATCGTTCCGTGTTTGAAGGGTAGCAGTGTTTCAAGATACTTACGTGTGTCGTTCCATATTCGAATACATGAAAAACCAGTGATAAGTATCTGTACCTATGCATAATGTATGGTAACTGATTGATCCTCCATAATAGTGAAGAAGTGTACAACATGTATCTATTTTATGATTTGTACTTTCGTCTTCTGATTCGTATATATTTTAGAAAGATTATATGATGTATATTATATTATGTGTAAAGAAACTATATATTGCATGTACTATGTTGTAATTTCATAATATTACTTATTGGGATATTTTATCTCACCCCTCCTATCATTCTCTAGATACAGATGATACTATTGTAGAGTGAACGGTGATACGGAAGAAATCTCTAAAGTCTAGACTCTGATATTAAGATTACTGTTTTGTATTTTTGTTTAGTAATGTAAGTAAGGAAATTTAGAGTCTCGTACATATGTTTATATTTTATATTTAAGATATGTAACGCTTTTGTGACTCTTTTATTATTAATAAAGTTAAGTTATTTTACTTAACTCGAGTTTATATGACTTAAAAAAATATGTTCCGGTCATTACCCTATAAGACAGGGTGTGGTCCATGACAAGTGGTATCAGAGCATGATTTTATGACATCCCTTGAATAAAAAGCTTAGGATTACATAAGATTTAGATAGAGTTGGAAAACATAGGGAAATGTCTCTAAATTTGAATTTCATGAATGTAGGAAATGGTAAGGATACCGAGAGAGTAGGGACATCAGATTCTGAAAGACCGAATCAAGTAGAGTCTAGATAGACTCATACTTATAGTCGAAGGCTTCGCCACAGTGGTAACTCAACACATAATCCATAGCCAAAGTGCTACAAACAGTAATAATGCTAGTACCAGTAACACCTAGTCAATTGAGGGAAATAATAGAAAACTCATTGAAAGATTTAAGAAAATGAACCCACCATCATTTACTGGAGCAACCGACCCGATATTAGCCAAACAGTGGATCATGGAGTTAGAGAAGATATTTGATGTTCTTTAGTGCCACTTTAAAGCAAAAGGTACAATTAGCCACATTTCATGTTCAAAGGAGCTGCATAACACTAGTGGCGCCTAAAGAAGGGATTGTTGAGGACACCGATCCTTTGGGAAATATTTGGAGTGGTATTCTACATAAAGTATTTCTCAACTTTATTCATGAATAAAAGCAAATGGAGTTCCTACAACTAAAGCAAGGATTCATATGAGGGTGGCAAAATATGCAGAAAAGTTTATAGAGTTGGCTCGGTTCGCGCCCAACCTAGTAATAGGTGGAAGTTTAAGAGCCATGAAGTTTTAGAGAGACCTGTATAAAGAGATCTGAGATAAAATCTCTGTTCTAAAAATTAATGACTATCAAGAAGCACTGAAACAAGCCCAGATTGCAGAAGAGGCTATAATTCTAGTCCCACAATAGATCCAGCTGGTTCGACCATTCATACCAAACAATAAGATGAAGGTCTATGAGCCCAACACAGGGGCAGAAAATGGATCTCTTAGTCCCAACACAAGGGCCAGAACATATATGTTCCCATTATAGGAAGAACCATGGTAGCAGATCCTATTTCAAGTTGACAAATAGATGCTTTAGATGTGGTAGTATTCAACATCGGATCAAAGAGTGTCATATAAATAAAGAGCAGATCAGACCAACAACTCAAGGAAAAGTATATACCATTAGAAAGCGAGATGCTCAATCCTCTCATGATGTAATCCAAGGTATCTCATTATCCCTAGTACCTTGGCTAAAGTTTTAATAAACCTAGGATCTACACACTCTTTTGCATCACATGAGTTTACTCAATATCTGAACATTGAACAGTCACCTTTAGAATATGTATTAATAGTTTCTACTCTAGCCAATAAGAACTTGACCACTAGTACAATCTGTCGAGCATGTATTGTAGAGATTGTCAATAAAGAGTTACTAGTAGATCTTATACTCTTAGACATGCATGATTTTGATGTCATACTAGAAATGGATTGGTTGGCAGCGTACTATACTAATATAGATTGTCATGGAAAGAAAATTACTTTTAATATTCCCAATGATAAGGCCTTTAAATTCAAAGGGATTAGGGAGCCCCAATATCCATGTCTCATATCTTGTATTCAAGCTCAACGATTACTTGAGAAGGGATGTGCAGGTTATTTGGCTTACGTAGTGGAGAATAAAAGTAGATAAGTCAATCTACAATAGATATCGGTAGTGAAGAAATTTTCTGAAGCTTTCCCATAAGATCTTCCAAGTTTACCTATAGAAAGGGAGATTGAGTTCTTCATTGACTTAATTCCTAGTACGAGTCTTATCTCTAAGGCTCCGTATCGAATGGCGAAAGCCGAATTAGAGGAACTCAAGAAATAATTGCAGGAATTAAAGGGTTTCATCATACCAAGTGTATCACCGTGGGGAGCTCCACTACTATTTGTAAAAAAGAAAGATGGTACTATGCGACTCTGTATTGATTATAGGCAAATAAACCAAGTTACCATAAAGAATAAGTATGCGTTGCCTCATATCGATGATTTATTTGACCAACTTCAAGGAGCCCAAGTATTTTTAAATATTGATCTACGTTCTGGATATCATCAACTAAAAATTAAGAAAGAAGATATTCCTAAGACTATCTTTAAAACAAGGTATGGCTATTACGAATTCTTAGTCATGCCTTTTGGTCTAATAAATGCTCCTGCAGTATTTATGGATTTGATGAATAGAGTCTTTCAGCTATTCTTGGATAAGTTTGTCATCATCTTCATTGATGATATACTGCTTTATTCACGAAGTGAGGCTGAACATGCAGAGCATTTGACAATAATGTTTGGGATACTTAGGAAATAAAAGTTGTGTGCTAAGTTTTAAAAGTGTGAGTTTTGGTTAAATGATATTGCCTTCCTTGTACATATAGTTTCAAAGGACTAGTAGTAGTAAACTAAAAAATGCCTACAACGGTAACTGAAGCTTGAAGTTTCCTTAGTCTAGCTGGATACTATAGGAAATTTATTGAAAATTTTTTAAAATTGCTACTCTACTAACTCATCTCACTAGAAAAGATACAAAGTTTGAGTGGAATGATAAGTATGAACAAAGTTTTTAAGAATTAAAGAAACGATTGACAATAGCTCCGGTATTGATTATTCCTAATGGTACTGGTAGATTCTCTATCTGCAGTGATGCTTCAAAATAAGGGTTGGGATGCGTGCTAATACAACACGTAGCTTATGGTTCTAGAAAATTAAAGAATCATGAGCAGAACTATCCTGCCCATGATTTAGAACTAGTCGCCGTAATTTTTACCTTGAAGATCTGGTATCATTATCTATATGGTGAAAGTTTCGAGATTCACACATACTATAAGAGTTTGAAGTATTTGTTCTCGTATAAAGAACTTAATATGCGCCAAAAGAGATGGATGAAATTACTTAAGGATTATGATTGCAAGATTCTATACCATCCGAAAAAAGGTAATATGGTTACAGATGCACTTAGTAGGAAGAGTACTTGCACTCTTGCCTACATAATGGCCTTATAGTGGAGACTCATAGAGGAGTTCTAAAAATTGAATCTGAATGTCCGACATAAGAGATCAGGAAGATACCTAGCCAATATAAAAGTATAACCCATTTTGATACAGAAAATTAGAGAAGCTCAGCAGTCTAATCTTCTCTTAAAGTCGATTATGGAAGATGTTAATAAGGGACTTAGGCTATAATTCAGACTTTCGAAGATGTGTATGAGTTTGAAAGAAAGCAAATATGTAAAATAATAATAGTTGAAAATGAGATTTTGAAGAAGCGCATTGCTCTAGATTTGCTATGTACCCTGCCAACACTAAGATGTATGAGAACTTGATGACCAAATATCGATGGAGTGGGATCAAGAAGGATATAGCAGAGTTTGTTTCTAAATGTCTAATATGCCAATAAGTGAATGCTGAACATCAAAGACCAACAGGCATACTTCAACCTTTATCGGTAACATAGTGGAAACAGGAATATGTTACTATGGATTTCGTAGTAGGTCTACCTAAAATAAGATCCTAATATGATGCTATATGAGTTATCATTGATAGATTAACTAAGTCTGCTCATTTTCTAGCTGTTAAAGTAAATGACTCACTGGATAAATTGGCCAGGCTCTATATCAAAGAGATTGTGAGATTGCATGAAATTCTAATCACAATCGTCTTCCATTGAGATCCCCACTTTACTTCAAGATTTTGGACTGATCTACAGAATGCTATGGGGACCAAGCTATCCTTTAGTATGGCTTTCCATCTCAAATAAATGGTCAATCAGAACGGACAATTTAAACTTTAGAAGATATGCTACGAGTCTGTGTCATTGAGTTACGAGATAATTGGGACGATCATTTACCTTTGATTGAGTTCGCATACAATAATAGTTATCAATCTAGCATTCAAATGGCACCCTATGAGGCTTTGTACGGAAGACCCTGCAGATCACCTATTTGTTGGGAAGAAGTTAGAGAACGACAACTAGTTGGACCTGAATTAGTGGAAGAAACTACAAAGAAACTGAAATTGATCCGAAAATATCTCCTAACAGCTCAAAATAGGCAGAAAAGTTATGGCGACAATCGAAGAAGAGACTTAGAATTCAAAGTAGACGACATATATTTTTAAAAATCTCACCAATTAAAGGGATTATGAGATCTAGGAAGAAAGAAAAATTCAGTCTTCGATTTATTGGACCTTTTGAGATATTGGATAGAATGGGAGTTGTCACCTACCGTTTAGTATTGCCACCTGAGTTAGGCAACATACACAACATCTTCCATTGTCGACGTTGAAGAAATATCACCCAGATCCATCACATATACTTCGATATAAATCCCTTGCACTTCAGGATAACCTATCCTACATTGAGCTTCTTGTGCAGATAGTGGATCGTAAAGAAAAGATATTACGGTCCAAGATAATCTCCTTAGTAAAGGTATTATGACAGCACTATTCGACTGGAGAAGCCACATAGGAGCCAGAAGAGGAAATAAAGGCCAAATACCCACATCTATGGTATGACCAATAGATGTGATAACTTGAGAATACCTCCAAGTTAAATTTATTATATTTGATATATTTAATTTAGCTTTACATGTGTTTGAAATATATATAATTAAGTTAAGGGCATAATGTAAAATCATATGGAGAAAGGATGGATAAGGATGAAGGAGATAGAATAAGCATGAAGAGGCATGAGAAAAAGTAGGAATATTTTAAATGAACTGGTATAATGAAAAGTGATAACTTTCAGACAAAATAACATAACAAAAAATTACAACTTTTAGATAAAGTGACATATGAAAAGTAGTAATCTTTTAGATGAAGTGACATGTGAAAAAGATTTTTTAGATAAAACGACATGTGAAAAGTGGTAACCTTTTAGATGAAATGACATATTACAAGGCCTTTTAGGTAAAACAACATGTAAAGAATGGTAACCTTTTAACTTAATAAAAATTACTTGATGAATGAAAAAAAAAAAAAAACAAGAGAGTTTATAATCCTCATCCATGCAGTAACATCGTTTTGAATCTATTTCAATTTTATTTGGAGTTTTCTCTATTAAAATCTATTCAATTTTAGTTGTATTCACCAAATTTTCATATCAATAAAACAAATAAATTATTGCTTTTAGTTTATGCTAGTTGGGAGTGTTCAATCAAGTGAGGTTCTTTAGCCATCTTGTTGAGCTTAAGAATTGGATTTATTTATTGAGGTAAGCTCGTGATGTCTTTTCAATTCCGTTTCTTAATTCTCAATTACTTTGGTTTGCATTCACATGTTGAATGTGGGTCAGATAAGAAGGTTTTATCAGGGATTGAAGTTTTCTACATATTGATATTATATGTAGCATTTTTTATTACATTGTTTATCCTAGGTTACGCATCAAAAGTCTAAATAGAATTATGAGCTAAAGGCACAATTAAACATAGCGTAAAAAAGTATGATTAACTCATTATTCATCCTAGTGCTCAGTCACAATCATTTTATAGGAGAGATGGTTGAGTGATTTGAGATCTAGAATTTAAAATATTATTTTATGCTTTTGTTTACCAAGGGTTTGAATCCCTCTTTTTGAACTTTTAATTAATTCACCAATCTTACATTAATGAATATAATGTTTTAAATTCAATTGTAGTTGATTCCAAAGAGTTAGACATTTCTTTGATATAGATTCTCTATTCCTAATTTCTTATAAGAAAGATACTAGACATTGCAAATAAAATATATAAATCTCTCTACTGATCTATGCTACAAGAGTGGGAGAAAAGTTGAATAAAAGAAAATTCGAAAGGAGATAAAAAGCCAAACCAAATCCCTTACCTTATGCCCTTATTTTTGTAAAGTTGTATGAACTCTTATTTTCTTATTTTCGTTAAGTTAGTTTTAAGTTTGACGAAAATAATATTCTACATAGATAAATATGTATTTTCAAGCTGACCTATTTTCTATCTATTATTTGATTATTACTCTTTTTATTAGAATGTGTGAAGAATCAAAAAGTTTGACAATTCCTCGTAGGTGGATGAATCAAGAAAATTTTGAAACGAAGCTCTAGATTTTTGTTCATCCTCCACTATAATAATATCTCGGGGTCTATAGTGATAACTTGGCATATATACTATATGACTGTTAACTAAAATATGTCTATAGTTAACTAATTGGCAAGCTTAAGGAATTGTCAAAGCCATGCATATTCAAAGAGAAAAAAAAAAAAACTATTAGCCCTACATGAAGTTTGTGAGTAGGTGATTGTCTGATAATGAGTAAGGGATATCCGTCTCTCTATTAAATAGGATGCATTGGATTCACAATTCAACTAAATTTTACAAATAATTCATTTTCAATTATTTAATTATTTGAACAGGTTATGCCTTTTGTTGCCATTTGTACAAAAAGTCTTCCTCGCGTCATTCCAACAAAAGAAAAGAAAGACACGAGTTGGTGATCTAGTTTTTGAAAGATGACATATTTTCTAAGTATCCTAGAGGGAATTTCTACCTACAGTCTCAGTTGTAAAGTATTATTCTGCATAACTGCTCTGGTACTATTTGTGACATCTCAAATACTAATTAAGGCATAAGAGGTACCACAAACAAAAATAGATTACGAGTGCATAATAGTTAAATGTATGCAGCAGAGTAAGTTATTATAAATCTC
>NW_019014651.1:1334118-1344766 GCF_000150535.2 Carica papaya | reverse complement strand
TAATTTATTTATTAAAGAAAACATCATATCCATCGTGTCACAGTTATGTCAAATTAATCACGCTAATAATAGAAAAAATCAAACAAATCATAAATATGCGTTGTCTTTCATGTTATTTTTCGCGAAGTTGTTCTCACTTACATCTACTGAGGACAATACGGATTTTCGACTACTCATGTGAAATGACCAACTCATTTCATTTATAACAACAATTTATGATTTGTCAAACCAATAGCACATTTACAGCTTACCACACCATGACACAATCTATGACCACGGTCATGCCAACCATAGTAGTCCTACATATTAACTATGGCCACGACTATACTTCGCCAATGGTGACCCCTACAATCATGTCGTATCACTACTCTTGTCTAAGGATACATCACCATCCACAAGAAGCGGTCTTTAGACCAGATGGAGGAGAAATAGAAGCCTCTTAGAGATTAAAAACCTAACGAAACACTTTATGCATGCCAATACCAATACATATCTCTCATGCCTATATATCATTTCATGCTTAATCATTTTTCCACCGTCAATAGCATCACATATCAACATTTATTTCGAGCATCAAATTATATAAATTAAACATGCAAATTGATAAGTTCTTATATGATTATAATGCATACATTATCATGTAAAATTACTTCGTTTAGACATAGAATTCAACCATACAAATCATAAATTTAAACAAAATTAATTTTCATTCTAAAAATACTCCTTACAATATTTAAAAGTAAATACTAAATTTCTTACCGCAACCTCGATATTTTCCTACATCTTTTCTTCTTCTTCTCTTCTCCCTCTCTCTCTAGATCACTCATTTTCTTTCTAAGCTCTTGGAGTATGGAAGAATGGAATGGAAGTGATGAGGAAATGATGAAGGGAGGGTCCCTATTTATAGAAAATGGGGACTGTCAGATTTGTGCCAAGTGATAAAATTTAGTGATGAGAGAGAAAGTCAATGGAAAAAAAGTGATGTGATTATTGACTGATGTGACCGATAGATGGATGATGCAAAGTGACGACAACATGAAAAATAGAGGCACACCACCCAATTGACAACGAGATGTCACCCAAGGCGACTCACGACACCCAAGTAGGTAGCGGGCACTACCTGAGGCAGTCACACGCTGCCCCAACCAGCTGCACACAAGACTGGCCTGCAGTGCACGCTGGCCTAGCTTGCCGCGCGCAGGGTGCTGCATGCAGGCCTATCGTGCAGACATCGCGTGCACAGGGCGCATGGAGTTGCGCCCGTCTGTGCGCGATGGGCCAGGTGTGCATACCATGCCTTGCACCTCGACGAACAGGACGTGTGCACAGTGCCTTCGTCCCGCACTGGCTGCATGTGCACGCTCGCACGGGTGGCATACGGAGCCTACATAGGCAGGATCTTTCTCACAAGCATTCTCGCGAGATTTTTTCACCTTTTCTCCATTTTTCTTGATAATTATTTTAAATTACAAATATAATATAAGTTTTCTTATGATAAAATAAAATAATAAAATTTAAAAATTATTTAATTAAATGAAATATGAAATACGATATTTATCCAAAAAATTAAAATTATGAAATATTTAAGGAGTTTAAGTGACCTTAGGCTCCGAATAAATAGGAGTTCACATTACAAATTAAGCGCAAAGTCTCGGAGTGTTATACCTTTGTAAAAGAAAAAGGAATAGTTACTTCCACAAAAAAAGAGGGGGTTTTTCACAATGTAGAACTAGAAATTCCTATTTATTTTATTGAATCAACCATAAACCAATCCTCTTTCTTGGAGGAGGGTATTCCTCCTAAATAATAAAATATGTTGACATGAGAAGGTATGCATTGACTAGTTATATCATCTGCAAACTATTGAATTCAAGACATTTTTTTAACCAATTATAGAATTTATTAAGATAGGTAAACCAAGAAGACTTACTCT
Source organism: Carica papaya (assembly GCF_000150535.2). The sequence goes on along the minus strand of NW_019014651.1, from coordinate 1,342,833 downwards.
CCGTGAACCATATATGAAATATTTATGTAGTACAGCGCAAACAAAAACACTCAATATTCGTTGACGTATATCTAATAGAAAGATTAAAACTTCTTAATTCTCTCATTTGATATTATTTAAAGAATAAAAATACGGAATTTAATTTTTGTGGTTAAATACTAAAAAATCAAGTTAGCTCATTCATCTTTATTCTTGTGTTACAATTACTGGCCTTTTAAATCTTCTATATTATCTATTTAAGTTTCTTGTTTTCTTTATTATTGATAGGAATTCTCTTGTTAAGACTCTACGAATCAATTGAAACTTCAAATTCATGGTAGAATCATGATAATTTAATGTTTAAAGATTTTCTGAATAGAACACGCTTGGGTGATCTCTTATTAACAAATAGAATATATATTTAAATAATCTAAGTAATTTGTTTTATGGCTCATGAGTTGTGAATAAGTATATATATATATATATAGAAGAAATATTATATATATATTCATGATCATATTTATTAATGCCTAAAATCAAGAAAAATACCATGATCATGGTCATGCCTAAAATCTCTAACCTTTGTTAATGCCTAAAATTAAGGAAAAGATCATGATATTAGAGATTCAAGGAATGGATCATGATCATGATCATAATCATGCATAAAATCTCTAATACCCTCCTCAAGTTGAAGCATGAAGATCCTGAATGCCCAACTTGCAAAGAAAAAAATCAAATTATTGCTTGCCTAAAGCTTTCATGAAGATGTCTGCAAGCTATATAGAAGTATGGACGTATTTTGTTCAAATATTGCCATTTTGTATTTCATCATGTACAAAGAGGCAATCAATTTAAATATGTTTTGTTCGTTCATGAAAAGCTGGATTAACAACTATGTCCAAAGTTGTATAACTATCATAATACAGACACATAAGTCCTCAATGCATCAAACAAATAATAGACAACAATCCTTTCAACCACTTTAATTCACAAGCCATTGTTTCCATGGACTTATATTCTGCTTTAGTTGAAGATCTAGACACTATCTGTTGCTTCTTAGTCTTCCAAGAGATTGACAGATTACCCAAAAGAACAAAATAACTACTCAAACCCAATCAGAGTCACAAGAAGCATATAGTTTTAGGTTACAATGTGACATCACAAATGCTAATTAAGGCAAATAGGTATTAGATATAGATTTGAAATAACGAGTGCATGATAAAATTTTATACAGCAGAACAATTAATACAAATCTCTTATATATATATATATATATGAGTTCCAATTACATACATATAACTGAGGCTTGAAGTGGTTACAAAATAAAAAAAAATAAAAGAGTGCCACTTCTTTCACTATGCTATTGGACTCATCAAAGTGCAAAAACAATCATGCACTTAAATTTTGTGGATCACGGGATCCTCATAGACTTCTAAATATAGGTCAGCTTGTGGTTCCTCATTTTCTTCCTCATCTGAGGGGAGGGATGAAAAGAGTGAGTTTCATATATTTAGTAAGAAAAACAGTATTAAATCATCATCGTTAGGTTTTAAAGATGAATTATTTTAACTTAAAAGCATACCATTTGGCCACTTCCTAGACCGATATTGTATTATGAAAATAATTTATTTATTAAGAAAATAATACATTAATATGAACAAACCAAACATACATCATGCCAGATAATAGAAAAAATCAAATAAATCATAAAATGCTCTGATTTTCGTGTCATACTTCGGGAAGTCGTTATAACTTCCATCTCTGAAGACAGATACAGATTTTCAACTACCCAAGTGGAATGACTAGATCAGATACAGACACAACAATTTGCTTAAGCTTATTTCTGGCTGACTAAACCATGGTACGATCTACGACCACGACCGTACTAACTATAGTGGCTCTATCAGATATCTATAGTCACGACAGTACTTAGTCAATGGTGATCCCTAATACATATTCGCGTTACCACTCTTGTTAGAGAGTACGCCGTCATCCATTAAGAGCAGTTCTTTTATATCTTTCCAGACCAGATGGGGGAGGAAAAATTAGATACCTCGAAGGACTAGAGGAACAGATACCCCTTAGAGATAAAAAGGCTAACAAAACACTTGATGCAGTATACATCAAAATACAGATATATATTTTGGACCATTCATGCCTCATTTCATTTTTCTCTTTTCTTCTTCTTTTTATTCTTTATTTTTAGTGGATAATAATACCATTTTCATATTATAGTTTATTACGTGCAAATCATCAAGTATCTATAATTCACATAGCATGCTTGAAAACAAGAACAATTCAACTTATCTGAATGATAAACACAAAGGCATACAAGCAGAAAAAATAATAATTAGCATGTTTAATAAGTTTATTTTATATAAAAATATCCCTTAATACATTGAAAAAAATACTAAATTCCTTACCAGAAACTTTGATGTTTTCTCCTTCACTATTCCTTTTTTCTTTTCCTCATTCTCTCACTAGATTACTCTCTTTCTCCTATTCTCTCTCTAAGTCTAGAAAAATAGAAAAATGGAAATGTGGGGAAGAATGGGGTGGGAAGGACTATTTATAAAATTGAATTGTCGGATTCACGTCAAGTGGCAAGATCGGTGAAGAGAGATGAGAAAAAGATACCTGACACAAAAAATAAGGGAGGAGGGCCTCCTCCATCGATGGCAGCGGCACGTCACCTAAAGTGATGGTAGTGCCTCGACTGGCATGCTGCAGGCTAGCCTACAGGTGCACAGGCCTCTTACCATGCGTGCAAGGCCTATCCACATAGGCCTGCTGCACGGATGACGCACGCATAGTGTGCAGTGCCTGTCCGCGCGTGAGGTGACACACGGAGGGCCCACCTGCGCACAATAAAACATGTGCAGGACCTGTCCCCCCGCTGTGCGAACAGATGGGACGTGCATGCGTGCATGTGGATGGGACGTGCGCGGTATCCACATGGACAGCTTTGCTTCCTCGCGGGATTTTTCCCATGAGATTTCTTCCTGTTTCGCTGATTTTTCAATTTTTCCAATTTTTAAAAATTCATTTAAATAAGTTAAATGCAAAATTAATTAATAAAAATTAAAATTAAATAAAAGCAAAAATAATAAAAAAATCAACTAGATTTACGAATTACGATAAATAATACATGGTGTAATTTGATGAGTTTAATATGGCTAAAGGCTCAAACAATTAGGGTTTTCCAAATTAATTACGCACAACGATTGACGGGGTGTTATATGCCCCCCACCTTAAAAATATTTGGTCCCCAAATTTATCTTGAACAGGTCCAGATACGTCTCCTTCATCTTGCTCTCCAACTCCCACGTGGCTTGCTGGTGTGATGCTGCCATCATATCTTCACCATGGGAATCGTCTTGTTACGCAAGACTTTATCGATCCACCCAAGAATCTCTTCGGGAAACTCCTCATAAGTCATGTCGGTTTATATATGCACCTCACCGTGATGAATAATATGAGAAGCATCAGGGTGGTACCTCTTAAGCATCGAGACGTGAAAGTCATCATGTAGACTCGTAAATTCTCGGGATAGATCGAGACGGTATACCACAGGTCCAATGTGCTCGATAATCCAAAAAGGTCCCATATAATGAGGGCTCAACTTCCCTCTCTTCTCGAACCGCATCTTTTCCCTATAGGAGAAAACCTTGAGGAAGACCGGATCTCCCATGGCAAACTCTAAAGGTCACCTACGATTGTCGGCATAACTCTTTTGATGGCTCTGGGCAGTGGCCAAGTTCTTGTGGATGATTGCGACCTTTTCAATGGTCTCTTGAACTAAGTCTATACTGGTTTTCGACTTCACTCCAACAAGTAGGAGAACGACAAGGCCTTTCATATAATGTTTCATACGGGACCATAACAATACTGGAATGATAACTATTATTATAAGTAAATTCATAAAAAGAAAGATACTCATACCAGTTATCACCGAAGTGGAAGGCGTAAGCACACAACATGTCTTCCAATGTTTGGATCATACGTTTTGACGAACTATCCGTTTGGGGATGATAAGCAATATTGAAATACAACCCAGACCTAAGAGCTTCCTAGAAGTTATCCCATAAGTGGAAAGTAAACCAAGGATCACGGTCGGACACAATGGATGAGGGAACACCATGAAGTCAAATAATCTCATCAACATATAGGCGGGCTAACTTGCTAGTTGAGTCAGTGGTTCTAACGGGCAGAAAATGGACGGTCTTGGTCAATATGTCCATAATGACCTAGATAATGTTTTGACAAGAACAGGTCCTGGTTAATCTTGTAAAAAAATCCATAGTTATATGCTCTATTTTTATTCAGGAATTAGAAGACCTTGTAACAAACCATCGGGTCTCGAATGTTCTACCTTAATCCGTTGATAAGTAAGGCATCGAGAGACATAGTCAACTATATCCTTATTCATTTCTGGCCACTAGTACTGATACTTCAAATTCCGATACATTTTGGTACTTCCGAGACAGATGGATAGCATAGAAGTGTGGGTGGTCTTGAGAACATCCGCTCTTACAGCAACGGTGACCTAAATTTGGTTCTAAAATCTGAACAGTCCATCATCTGAAATCCTGAAATTAAAAGATTCATCAGAAGTAAACTTACTTAAATTCTTGGTGAGTTCTAGGTTAGTGGATTGAGCTTCCCAGATTTTCATAAAGAGATCTGGCAGGGTCAGATCTAGGCAAAATAGGTATTTTTGCCATAATAGCTAAGGTGGAGAGATTGCATAATGTTCATCAATTTCTAACTAGAGGTCATGGTTTGAGCCAATACAACAGACTCCTTTTGACTCAGTGCATCAGCAACCACATTTTCTCTCCCGAGGTGATAGATGATCTTGCAGTCATAGTCCTTCAAAAGATCCATCCAACGTCTCTGTCTTATGTTTAACTCCTTCTATGAAAATATGTATTTTGAAACTCTTATGGTCAATATAAATTTTAAAAGTCTGACCATACAGGTAATGGCGTCATATTTTCAGGGTAAAGATAGTGGCTTCTAGCTCTAGGTCATGGGTAGAGTAGTTCTGCTCATAAGGTTTCAATTGTTGGGACCCATAAGTGACTATCTACCATGCTACATCAGGACACACCCCAAGCTAATATGAGATGCATTGCGGTAGACATGATATCTTCCACATTGTCGGGGACGATCAACACAAGAGCAAAGGTAAGATGATACTTCAATTCCATGAAGCTTTCACTACACTCATAATTTCATATGAAAGGTACCACCTTTCAGGTGAGTCAGGCTAGTGAGGTGGCAATCTTATCGAATCCATCAATGAACCATCGGTAATAACCTGCAAAGTTAAGAAAACTATGGACCTCAGCCACATTGGTGGGCAGATTCCAGTTGACTACCGTTTCTACCTTGGATGGGTCTATGAAAACTCCTTCACTCAAAATTACATGTTCGAGAAAGAAAACTTGATCCAACCATAAAGAGTATTTGCTCAATTTAAAGTACAGTTGGTTCGGGCGAAGATTCTTTAACACTTCAGTCAATTGCACTGCATGTTCTTCAAGACTCTTAGAATACACTAGGATGTCATCAATAAAAATGATGATGTATTGATTTAGTGTATGCTGAAAAACTCTGTTTATTCCATGAAGGTTGCAGGGGCATTAGTTAATCCGAACGGCATTACCCTGAACTCGTACAAACCGTACCTGCATCAGGAGACAATCTTCGAAATATCTTCTTATTTGACTCTAACTAGTAGTATCCCATCCTGAGATTGATCTTAGAGAAGACCATGACTCCTTACAGTTGATCGAAGAGGTCATCGATCCGAGGTAAGGGGTATTTGTTTTTAACGGTCACTCGGTTGAGTTTTCAGTAGTCCATGCAGAGCCTGAGGAAACAATCATTTTTTTAATGAACAACACTGAAGCGCCCCAAGGAGAATGGTTAGGGCGAACAAACTTCTGAGTAACAAGGTCAAAAAGCCGATGTTCCAGCTTTATTAGCTCAGCACGACTCATAAAATAAGCAGACTTCGAGATTGGTTAAGTTTCAGGCAGCAATTCAATTAAGAACTCTACTTCTCGCGGGGGAGGCAGACTAAGAAGTTCAATAGGAAAGACATCTAGAAAGTTAGAAATAATTGGTATGGTACACACAGCAGGATCAACACCTGTATCTCTGTTCATTCATTAGTTAGAAAAAATAGTAACAAAAATTTTATTCTTTTTTCAGAGATCGTAAAGTTACAATTTTACTTTCACAATCGATTACAACTCTATACTTTTCCAATTAGTCCATTCCTAATAACACATCAAATCTTACCAAATCTAATAGTATCATATTTATAAATACTTTTATTCCTGAAGCTTTTATCTACAATCTTTATATACACAATGAGCCTCTAGCAGTCCCCTAGAGGGAGTTTCTACTATTAAATATTTTTGTCAAAGGTTCTAGTCTAAAATCAAGATTACAAGCAAATGTATGAAAAATAAAAGAGTGAGTAGCACCTGTATCGATTAAAGCCTTGACAGAAGTTTCATGAATTGAAAGCATACCCTAGATAAAAACAGGAGTAGCAAGAGTATTGGGTTCATCCAAGTGGTACACGCGACCTTGTGCTATAGGCTAGGTGGCATCCTTTATCGCTGGGGGCTATCCTTTATAAGGTGTTGCGTGTTTCCGTACCAATAACATGCATTATAGATACGTCGATAGGGTAGGTCACCATTCGAGTGACCACAATGCTGATAGGGTTGGTTAAGTCGGGCAGGTTGAATTATAGGTGGATGCAAAGTAGAGGAAGGATAACTCTTGTTCGTTTATTAGGATGGCTACTTACTAGGTCAGGTAATCTCATCCTAAGCTACTGGAGTTGTTGTTGGGTACAGACTCGGGCAATACGTTGGTGCTTGGCTGAGATGAGATCTTCGGCCAACTGGGCATATTCAAGCATTTTCGCATACGAGCTGGATCTCAATATCGCGAGCTAGTCATAGATGTCGACACGAAGGCCCTTGAGAAACTTTCTAACTTTTCAGCTCTCAGGTGTGACCATTAGAGGGTTAAACCTAGATAATTGAACAAAACGAGCTACATACTAGGCAACCATCAGATTCCCTTGGCGGAGGTCCTGAAATTCCTTCTCCTTCTTTTCTCTGACATAGGCAGGGAAGAAGTTATCAAAGAATGCATCCATGAAAACTTCCTAGGTGGTAGGGGTAAGTGGGACTTCCTTTTTAAGTTGCCACCAGTGTTCTGCTTCGTTGTTTAGCATGAAGGCTGCAAGGGAAACTTTTTGTTTCTCGGTCAGGTCTAGAACAGAGAAGAGGTTATCTATCTGTAGGATCCAAGCTTCAGCTACTAAGGGATCAGGGCCACCTTCAAAGTGTAGGGGGTTAAGTTTCCTAAACTATATTATGTTATAGGAAATGGATCTTTCGATGTTTCAAAATTTGGGGGCAGGAGGTGGATAAGGGTTAACTTTATTTTGTCCTATGGCTGTAGTTAATCCTTGGATAGCTCGAAAGAGTTCAACAAATTCATCCTTAGTTGGGTGATCTGGGGCTTCAGGTCACTCAGTACACTCTATAAATGGTCTTCCTCATGTCATTCTTATAAAAAAAAAAGGAAGACACGAGTTAGTGGTCCAGTTTTGAAAAGAAGACTTATTTTTCTTAGGTACTCTAAATGGCTTTTTCTACTTAAGGCCTCAGTGTAAAGGATTTGATCTGTAATTATTCTGCTCTGATATCATCTGTGATATCCTAGATGCTAATTAAGGCAAATGGATGTCAGATACAAATTCAGTATAACGAATGCACAATAAAATTTTATGCAGCGAAACAATTAATACAAATTCCTTACAAATATATATATGAGTTCCAATTACATACAAATAACTGAGGGTTAAAGTGGTTACAAAATAAAAAAAAAAACCAAACATAAAAGAATGTCGCTTCTTTCACTATGCTATTGGATTTATTAGAGTACGAAAACAATCATGTATTCAATTTTTGTGGATCAACAGGATCCTCATAGACTTTCAAAGGTAGGTCAGCCTGCGGTTTCTCATTTTTTTCCTCATATGGGGGGAAAGATAGAAAGAGTGAGTTCTATATGTTCATTAAGAAAAACAATATTAAATTAACATCGTAAAGTTTTAAAGGTGAATTTTTTTAACTTAAAAGCTTACCATTTGGCCACCTCGTAGGTTGTTCTTACATTATGAAAATAATTTTTTTATTAAGAAAACAGTACATTAATATGAACACACCAAACATACATAATGCCAGATAATAAAAAAATCAAATAAATTATGAAATGCTCAGATTTTCATGTCATACTTCCCGAAGTCATTACAACTTCCATCTCTGAAGGCAGATACAGATTTCTAATTACCCAAGTGGAATGACTAGATCATATACAAATACAACAATTTGCTCAGACCCATTTTCGGCTGGCCAAATCATGGTACAATCTACGACCACGACCGTACTAACCATAGTGGCTCTATCAGATATCTACAGTCATAACAATACTTAACCAAGGGTGATCCCTTACAAATATTCACGTTACCACTTTCGACAGAGGGTACGCTGTCATCCACTGAGAGCGATCCTTTTACATCTTTTCAGACCAGATGAGGGAGGGAAAAATAGATACCCCGAAAGGCTAGAGGAACAGATACCCCTCAGAGATAAAAATGCTAACGAGATACTTGATGCAATATATATCAAAATACAG
>NW_019014651.1:1309537-1333890 GCF_000150535.2 Carica papaya | reverse complement strand
TCATTTTCTCTTTCTCTCTTTTATCTTTATTTTACAGTAATAATACCATTTTCATATTATAGTTTATTACATGCAAATCATCAAATATCTATAATTCACATAGTATATTTGAAAACAAGAACAATTCAACTTATCTGAATGATAAACATAAAGGCTTACAAGCAGGCAAAATAATAATTAGTATGTTTAATAAGTTTATTTATCTAAAAATATTCCTTAAAACATCGAAAGAAATACTAAATTTTTTATCAAAACCTGATGTTTTCTCCTTCACTGTTCATTTTTTCTTTTCCTCCTTCTCTAATTAGATTACTCTCTCCCTCATTTTCTCTTTCTCTAAGTCTAGAAAAATGGAAGAATGGAAGTTTGGGGAAGGATGGGGTGGGAAGACCTATTTATAGAATTTTAGAACCATTGTTTTCGCACAAGGTGGTGAAATCCGGTGAAGATAGAGGAGAAAAAGATGCTCGGTACGAAAAATGAGGGAGGAGGGCCTCCTCCATCAGTGGCAGCGTTGTGCAGCCCGAGGCGACGACGGTGCACTACCCGAGGCAGCAGTGCCCCAACCGATGCACTGATGGTTGGAATGTTGGCGCACAGGCCTCCTATCGCGCGCACAGGTCCCAGGCGTGCAGGGCCTATCCACGCGGGCATCTCTGCTTCCCCGCAGTATTTTTCCTGCGGGATTTCTTTCCATTTCACCCTTTTTCTGATTTTTCGTAATTTTTTTAAATTTTTTTAAATAAGTTAAATACAAAATACAATAATAAAAATTAAAATTAAATAAAAGTAAAAATAATTAAAAAAATTAACCAGATTTACGAATTACGATAAATAATATGCAGTGTAATTTAAATAAGTTTAATGTGGCCAAAGGCTCGAATAATTAGGATTTTTCAAATTAATTAAGTATAGTGATGGGCAAGATGTTATATATAATCAACACGCAGGAGGATACCATGACCTGAATTTCCTTCCGAACATTTAGTACTCTTAAAGTTATTTCTTAATGTTCATCCTTCGGCTGTTGCATGACTTGTGGAAGCATACACACAATTAGACAGTTCAGGCTAAGTAATCATCAAGTAAATCAATTGCCCTACCAGACATCTATACGGTCTAGGATGGTGTAAATCAACATTCTCAACAAGTGTTAATTTACAATTTTGTTCAAGAATAGTGTTAGCCAGCTTAACTCCTAATAAGTTAGTCTTAGAAAAGATGTCCAATACATGCTTACACTGATACAAGAAGGTACATTTCGAGTTTCATGCTACTTTAACTCCTGAGAAATATTTCATTTTTCTCATATCTTTTATATGAAAAAAAAAACATACTCAAAATAATCTTTGAACTTTTGCACAAACTTTCCAACATTTCCATATATAATTAGATCATCAACATAGACAAAAATATTGAGTAGAATATGTTGATCTCCATAAGTAAAAAAGTGAGTAATTAGAATACGATTGTTTAAACCCATTATTTCTCATTGTCGCTGCTAACTTGGCAAACCAACACCTAAGTGTCTATCATAGACCATATAATGACCTTTAAAGTTTGCATAGCTTACCTGGCATTAGGGAAAAAAACTAAGTGGCATTTCCATATATACCTCTTCGTCTGACTCAACATGCATAAATGTATGTAGATCAATATGATGCAATTCCCAATTCCTATAGCTACAACTGCAAGAAACATTAGTATAGTGATCACCTTTGCTGTCGAGATGAAAGTTTCATTATAATTTATGCCTTCGATTTAATTGTTCTCAATGGTCACTAATCATGTCTTGCATCTCTTAATGCTTCCATCTTAATTATATTTAATCTTGTAGACCCATTTGCTCCCAGTTATTTTCTTCTCGAGAGGCAAATCTTTTACTATCCATGTCCCATTTTCCTCAAGAGCTTGTATCCCTTTTCTCATTGTTTCTATCCAACATTCATCCTTTATTGCCTCATCATAAGTATTAGGTTCATACCCTGTGGTAATAGCTGCAAGAAAAGATCGATGTTGCATAAAAAATTTATCATAAATCACATAATGTGTTATATGATAGGGTGTATATGAGGACTTTGATTGGAACAATGAACCTATTGAGGGGTTTCCTCAAATGGTATACATCACATAATCCTTTAAATGAACAAAAGGTTTCTTAACCTTTTTTCTTTTGCCAAGGTGTTCATCAGACATCGTGGGTCCTCCAATGTCAATAACCCATATCCCATACTCCAATATTTATATTAGTAGGCATTTCCTCATCATGACTCATCTCAGTATTCACCTCGTGCTCCACATCCATTATTGGAGCTTGCTACTCCTCCATGTCATCTTGCACATATGAGTCCTCATCATTTCCGGAGTAATTCACAACCCCATTCTTGGTCAAGGAGGAGTTTTTAATCCTGTTTGTATATGAGAACTCGGTTTTGATGAAGATAACATTCCTTGAGATAAAATATTCTCTAGTTTCTAAATCATACAACCTCCAGCCTTTCTTCCCAAATGGATACTCCACAAAAATGCTCTTTCGGCTTATACAAGAAGTTTGATGCAAATTTCCACATTTAGCAAAATATTTTTTCAAGCACATAAACTCAATACCATTATCAATCCTAACAAATTTCACATCTTTAATAAATTATCATATAACCATTAGGATGAAATTTTAAGAACATAACCCACCCTCATTTTTTAATTCAATAAATATAACCACGCCAAATGAGAGTATTCATCAACAATTGTCAAGAAATAAACAGTTCAATAAGAAGCATGAACCTTATAAGCTCCCCATAAATCATAATGGATTAAGTCAAAACTTTCTTTAGCTTTATTATCACTAGGAAAAAACATTTCTTTTGTTTGTTTAGCTCTAAAACAAATGTCACAAAACTTATTTTAGACACTATCATTTCTATTAGCACAACAAACTTTAGAAATTAATTCTACTATCCTAAAAAGGGATGACCCATTTTTCTATGTCAGAGCTCGAAAGATGTAATACCAATTATTTTATAAACATAAAGAGGAGTCACTCCTTTGAGACCCTTGCAGGTAATTTGGACAATCAAACTAGAATCACTAAGAAGCTACGACACAAAAATCAAATTGCACTTCAACTTAGGCACAAATAGAACATGTCGTAGTTTTAATTTCTCTCTAATGATCACTATTCCTACTTTCAAAGCTATGGTCTCCATTCCATCTGACAACCCGAACAAACATGGCACAATATCATGCAAGTCACTCAAACATGCATGTGTCATAGCCATATGATGCGAAGCCCTTGTGTTAATAATCTAAGACAAAAACTCGTTAACCTCTCATTAGCAACACCTTTGTGTGAGTTTAACATGCTGAGTAATGTGGCCCATTGTTCGTCATTCAACATACTAATTCATGTTATATTAGAATTAGTCACAACACTTCTCCCTCCATTAGCTCCTAGTATTTAATCTACGTTGACTCGAGTAGGCCCTCCTTAATCTATTTTCTCCCCTTCACCAGCCATATGATGTACGTTTAATGGCTCTGATACCATAAAAGAAAGTAAGTAATTTAGGGTCAAAGTTTTTCTACCATTTATTCTCATGAGTTGTGAATATATAGAGAAGAAATACACCAAGAGAATATTTACAATTAATAAAATAATATTTGCTATTGCCTAAAATTAAAGAAAATATCATGATCATAATCATGTTTAAAATCTCCAATATTTGCTAACACCTAAAATCAAGGAAAAGATCATGATATTGGAGATTCAAGAAAAATATCATGATCATACCTAGAATCTCTAATAGATATAATGCGTAAAAAAATAAAATAAAAATAAACATTTGCTCTTTGATCAAAACCATGCTAATGAATACAAATTGAAAAAATGTAAGTAGGACTAAAACATCTCTCACTTGATGTGTAATAAATGTACCTAGTTTTTCATTGAATGTCACATGGAATATACATATTAATTATAAGATATTTCATAAGTAATAGAAAAGTTGATAAATTTTATAAATTTAATTTGTATATTTTAAATTTTATCAAAAGGATTATAAAAACAGAAAGTAAACTATATAAATCACAACAATCTATTTACTCCCTTGAAACACCTAATAATTTTTCATAACATATATTTTAATGTATATCCATTTACATTCTTGAAACACTTAATAATATCTCATAACATATACACTAACACATTAACTAGTAGAATAAGTTCGTTTAATTTAATTGCAATATTATAATTTGTTTAATAAAACAAGTAGGTTAGAATCTTAATCAATCGAGTGGAAGAAATCCATGGCGAAGCGATGCTTCCCAAATTTTATCAACATTGAAGACTTGGCCGCCACACTCGTCAACTTACCATCCTTCGAGCGCGTGTAAAATCCCTGCGATTCGCCACACGCTGATTGCTCTTCTGGGCAACCAGTTCTCACAGGAGTGGACGTTGTGGAATACTTCTGGAAGAATCATTCCAGGAGTGGAGTGGTAATATCAATCTTTGAGTATCTTCTTTGGTGGAAATAGCGACAATGGAATAAATTTTGTTCCTTTTGATGCCTCTCCCACTAACCATACCTACATAAAAAAAAGAATTTAATTAATTTAATTAAAAAATAATTTCATAAAATAAAATTAAACTAAGGGTAAAATAATAATATACTAAATTGGTTATACCTTATACTCTCGACAAGCTTCATCTGTTGGTGAGTGGAATCCTGAGTTTAAGCTCCAAATTATTCAGAAGCCGCGTTGCTACCTACGAAAGTTGACTTTGTAACATTATTATTATTATTATTGTTTAGGACCAAAAAAAGGTTGACTTGTGAGGTTTTACAAAAACAATTCTAGGCTGGAATGTTCTGGATCTTCTGGTCTATCAAATGGCCAGTAATGTGAAACCACATAATAATAATAATAATAATAATAATATAATGCCACGAATAATGCATGCTTGATTAATTAAATATTAATTTAGAATCGAATATCTAAATTTGTTAAAAGAAAATATTAAAATAATAAAGTACTCTTTAAGTTATTTGAAAAATGTATATTTTAAATTAAAGAATTGAGTAACTAAAAAAAATAAAAAATAAAAATCATGCCGTTAAGTGAAAAACCAAAAAAAAAAAAAAAAACATTTGTACGCAGGAATCACGCATGACGTGATTAGATATATATTAATTTAAAAATAGAGAATTCTTGGATTCGTCAAAAGAAAATGCTTAAAATAATAAAGTACTTTAAGTTATTTAAAATATGTATATTTTTATTTAAAAATGAAATAATCACTCATGTAAAAAAATATTGATTGGGAAAAAGATTACTAATAATAAAAATTAATAAGAAAGTATATACCTTACGAATAACTATTTATCCTGTTATATATATATATATATATTGTTCTTTTTAAAAAAATATTAAAAGAATAATTAAGTAGATAAGTTAAATAAAAATATAAAAAACCTAAAAGTTATGTGTTCTAGTGCTTAATATTTTTACTTTCAAGAACAAAATGATTAAATACCTGAATACCCCGATCACAGGGAGTCGAAACGCTGCAATGGCGACCTTAATGAATTTTCTAACAAGCAAGACTTGCGTTGTTCCTGGTGGAATGGTGTTAAGTACCACTGTTATTGCCAAACTGCTCCCATCAACCACTTTTTCTTTAAGCTTAGGGTATTTTTCAATGTATATTTATCCATATCTAATTCAACTCCCCCCCCCCCCCCCCGGTAATATTTTTACTTCAGATATATATATATATACACACACATATAGATTGATGGGATACTTATGACCATATTTTACCATCTCTATTTAAGAAGATAAGTTTATGATCAAGAATCTACTTGCCTGACTCAAAAGACCAAGGTTCACCACCTTGGCTCCTTTCCTATCTGCTTCCAATACAACCTCCTCGATGAATCGATTAATACCATGTTTCCGTGATTTTACGAAATAATAATAAACATCATTATTAACCATATATGTAGACTATATTTTTTATATAATATGATTAAAAAGGAACATAATGAAAATCTGAAAGTAAAATGTGGGCGGAACACAAGAATGCAAGTTGAGATTTTGAAGGAGTGAGCTTCTAAGAGAAAAGCAAGGCGGGGGAGAGAGAAAATAAGAAAAAAAAGAATAAGTGAGACATAAAAAAAAATATAGAAGTAAAAAAAGACGAATGAGGCTTCAAACCCCAAAAAACAAATCCCAAGCAAAAATAATAGAGGGAATCCAATGCAATGAGATGAGTTAGACGAATTACGTTGATGCAAGTTTTACCATGTTTTAATAACGGTTTGTATAATTCATCCTATAATTTATCTGTCGTTATGTTTATATAATTGTAGATTGACATGAACAGCGAGTAATTGGTTCTAAATTGAGTGTGATGCATGAATGGAACCTGCATGCATGTAATTAATTCATTAATCATTACATTAATGTTAGTTAATCTTTGTTAATTGTTTTCTAGCTAATTTGAGGATGGGGGACCATTAATGTTTTACAGTTTTGTTTACTTCTTTTCCAATAAATACTCACACAACAGACACACACACAAACAAGTGTGTGTGTGTGTGTCTATCTATATATATATATATATATATAACTCATTAATATTTCTATTTCGTTTAACTTATACAAAACTTCAAGATGAGATTTGAGAGGCTTCAGTTTTATTGACTGAATTTCCTTAAATTACCAGGCAAATATCTTGCCAGTGGTAGGTATTACCATTTATTTGCTTCTGTTTCTATTCAAGCCATAAATAAATGTTTATAGTAAAAAAGAAAACGAGAAATAAGAATTGAACGAGAAAGGAAAGTATTAAGCCAAGTACCTGAACAATTAGGAGAGATATCCAGATAGATTTAAATATATTAGTTTTTAATTATTATTTTGAATTAAAAAATAACTAACAAAATCAAGAAGAATTAAAATAAAAATAAATTCATAAATTATAACTTTATGAAATCTATAATTAATAAAATAGTAACAAATATTAACTTATTAAATATCAATTCATAATTATTATTATTTTTAATTCCAATTTGGACGAGACAAATTATGGAACAGATGAAACTGAAATTTCTTATCTTGCTACATTTGAATTGAACTCGTCTAATTTAAGTAGTTTAGTTTGATCTCATTTTTTGGTTGAACCAAAATTTAAATATTAATACTGATTGATTCAATTTAATAAATATATTAAATAAACATAAAAACTAATCAAAATTAATCAAAGTAAGATAAATCAAATATTTAACAAAAAAACTGACTTATTTATTTGTCTTTATATGTTTTTATTCCATCCATAAGGATAAATTTAAGATATTCAACACTATTTTTCCTTTTATATTCTTTAAATTAACAGTTCAAATAGTAAATTGCTAATCATACCCAATAAATAAGTGAACGATTAGATTAAGATTTGTATAATTTTTAATAAGAAAAAAAAATAAAAATAAAAAGAGGGGTTAGATCACATACTATAGAGTGTACATGAGATACTTGAGAGGTGGGAAAATGGAAATGAGTGGTTTAGGAACAAGCTCAAAGTTACAGTGTCCCATGTTGTTCGTGGAATCAATGTAAGTCGCCTATCCGGTTAAGGAAGCTATGGAGGTTGTTCCAGTCAACAGTGTGGTCAACATCATAATCGCGAAGTGAGAAATACACCACATGTGTTCTGCAAATGGATGGATTACCGCTGCATTTTTTAGTTAATTAATTAATTTTATTTTCATTCAACAATTTAATTATTTATAAATATTATAATAGTTACTTATTTGTGATGGACTCTGTAACACTTCGTCTATCACTATGTTAAAATAATTTAGAAACTCTATTCATTTGGTCATTTGGCCGCTTTAAATTTAAATTAATTTATTATGCCTTCGAGATCCGTAATTTTAATTTATTTTTATTTTTAATTTTTTATTTATTTCATTAATTTTATTTTAAAAGAAAAATTTAGAAAAAAACCAGAAAAAGGCGAAACGGGAGAGAACCTACTCGCGAGAAAAATTCTGAGAAAATGGTTGCTCACACTGGTGTTGGGCACTGTGCGCGCCCATAGTGGCTGCAGGGCTTGCGCACAGCGCGCACGCCCCATCCACATGCTAGCATGCACGGGATGTGCGCACGGCGCGAGGTCAGGACCTGCGCGCGCATCTTATCGAGCACAGGCAGGCCGTCTGCGCGTCACTTCGTGCATGGACTAGCGCCACATACTGTGCATGCGCTGTCTGTGCAGCAGTCCTGTGCGGACAAGCCCTTTGCGCCTGGTCCTGTGCGCAGTAGGTTGGTGCACACGGTGCCTAGTGCGCTAGGCCGTGCGCGCACAGCAGTAGGCCTGTGCGCCGACAAGTTAGCTTGTAATGCGCCGGTCGGGCTCTACCACCTTAGGGAGTACTCCGCCACTACCTTGGGCAACGTGCCGCCGTTGGTAAAGAAAAATTTTCTCCTTCATTTCTCGTGGGAAGAATCTTTTTCTCCTCTCTCTTCATCGGATCTCGCCACTTGGCGTGAATCTAACTATTTTGAAATTCTATAAATTGCCCTCCCCTTCCCTTCATCTCCAC
Organism: Carica papaya; assembly: GCF_000150535.2. Next base: position 1,325,284 of record NW_019014651.1, on the reverse strand, counting down.
ACTTTTATTTCTTCCATTTTTTAAAGATTTAGAGAGCGGAAGAGTAAATTAGTGAGAGAAGAAAAGAAAAAAAGGAAAAACAGTGAACAAGAAAACATCGAGATTTCGGTAAGAAATTTAGTATTACTTTTGACGTCTTAAGGAATATTTTTAGATAAGCAAATTTAATATGATAATTATTTTGCCTGTTTTGTGTGCCTCTATATTCAAATAAATCGAATTGTTCTGATTTTCAAGCATGTTGTGTGATTTATGAATTTACATGTAATAAATGTAATATATAGTCCATGATAATAAAAGTAAAATAAAAGAAAAAGAAAAGGAAAAAAGTGAAATGAAGCTTGTATGGTACAAAGTGTATCTGTATTGACATGCATATTGCATTAAGTGTCTCGTTAGACTTTTTATCTTTGAGGGGTATCTGTTCCCCTTACCCTTTGGGTATCTATTTTTTCCTCTCCTATCTGTTTTGAAAAGACATAAGAGGATCGCTCCCAGTGGATGATGGCGTGTCCTCTGACAAGAGTAGTATCACATTATCTGTAGGGGTCGCCCGTTGTTAAGTAATGTCGTGACTATATACTATCTGTTAGGGTCATTGTAGTTGGTACGATCGTGGTCATAGATCGTACCATGGTTTGGCCAACCAGAAGTGGGTCTGAGCAAATTGCCATAGCTGTATTTGATCTAGTTATTCTACTTGGTTAGTTGAAAATTTGTATCTGTATCTGCCCTCAGAAATGGAAGTTTGTAACGATTTCGCGAAGTATGATACAAAAAATCTGTGTATTTCATGATTTATTTGATTTTCTCTATTATTTGATATGATATATGTATACTCGATTTTATCTGCTAACATACTATTTTGATATTCAAATAAATATTTTTTCTAATGATGAGTTAGGTAAACAAGAAAGCTTAACGGTAAGAAAAATAATAAACTTTTAAAATTTTATGATGTTAATTTAATACTGTTTTCCTTACTGAGCATATGAAACTCACTCTTTCTATCCTCCCCAAAATAGGAAGAAAATAAAGAACCACAAGCAGACCTACCCTTGGAAGTCTATGAAGATCCTGTGAATCCACAAGTTTGAGTGCATGTCTGTTCTCACACTCTGATGAATTACAGTAGCCTTGTGAAAGAAGTGGCCCTTATGTTTTGTATTTTGTAGCCACTTCTAGCCTCAGTGATGTATGTATTTAGAACAATATATATGTATCTATAAGCGTTTGTTAAGGTTTTGATTCCGCTGCATAAATATTATCATGCACTTATTATTCTGAATTTGTATCTGACACCCATTTGCCTTAACTAGCACTTGGAATGTCACAGATTCAGTGACAATAGATGAATGGTGATCAAAATGATAGTGAGAGCAGAGAAAGTGATGATGGAGAGCTTTATGGAGCTAGTAGTAGAGGAACTCAACTGGGCCTTCATGAAGTAGAGTTATGATAAATACCTCGTCTGTTCTTGAAAATGATAAATTTGAACCTTGATCAATCATCCTCTCACCTATGTAGAACAACATTCCGTTTAACAATACAAGGTCGTCCCTGCAAATGAATTATATAACTTCTATTGAAATATAATGTTTTAATTTTAATAAGAAAGTCGTTTTTTATAATAAAAATATTAATTTATATTTTTAATCTTTTATAGTTACTCCAATTAATTATTATAAATGTTTTATTTTATCTAAAAATATAATAGTTTCTATGAGATTTAACTTAATTTAGTAACTATAATTCCATTAATACAAAAATTATTAAACAAGTACAAAAGGAAAACAAAAAAAAAGGGAAGAATGGGGATAAACCTCGCAGGCAAGCCTTGCAGGAAGACCACTTGTGGACATGCTTGCACACCTGCGCGCCGGTGTGCCTCCGCACCTGCTCTCATAGCAGCTGTCCCATTGCTGTCCCCTCACTTGCCGTACATTAGCCATGCACCTGTAGCACACTAGTGAACACAACAGTTATCTCGTCTGTTCTGTCGCCTGATCGTGGGCCAGCTACTCGCTAGCAGCTCGCACGCACGTCACATCCATTTGTCACGTCAACCGCACGCACACTGTAGCTACCTGCATGCAGCCGCCTGTTGCTCGCCTTACGAACAGACCCGTCATATTTGTCGTATCTATGTATTGCTCGTCTAGCCGACCACCATGTTGCCGACACATGGCACGCATGTGAGGCCCCTTCTTGTCCTATTTAAATCGCTCTTTCACCTCTCATCTCCCATTTAGTCGAGATTGAGAGAGAGAAAGTAGAGAGAGAAGCTAGAGAGAGAAAGAGATGAAACCAAAGGAGACTGAGAAAATCTTCCCATCCGCACTGTAAGCCTTCATTTTCTCAATTTCATTTCTTCATTATAATTTCTAAGAACTCGTTCTTAGATTCTCTTTTCTTTTAACTTTTAGAAATCTCTTCTAAAACCCACGTTTGTTAAGCGACCTTTTTATCTCCTTCAAAATATGCAAACAACCTCGTCGTGGTTTTGGTATTTTCATGTACTCTTCTATTGTGTTTTCTAGACCTTGAAAACATTTAAAGATAATGAGATCCATGATTGTTTGGTTTGGTTCCATGCATGTATTGGGTATTATAAAGGATCTTAGTATTTCTAAGTACTATTCTAAACCTATTTTCTAGATAATGAGAACACTTAAAGAATGACGAGATGTATGAATTCTTGGTTGATATTCATGCATGAATTGGTAATGAATGTTAAGGATTGTAAATCACATGACTTTAGAGTGCTTACTTTCGTATAGTATATAGACATGATTTGCTTGTTGAGATTGTTTTATATGATATGCCATGTGTGCAGGTCAAACCCTCAACTTCGCTTCAGGAGGGATGATTGAAAGGGTTACTCATTTAAGGACTTAACCTGAGAGGGTAACTCGATGGTCTAATTTGGGTATATAGGCCTTTACTGGGCCATGATTGGTTTGTGGACCTCCTTTAGGTTTGGTCGGTAAAAATAAATGATGAGTTGAACTGATGAGGAAATTAGAAAAACTGAAAATCCATTTGACTATTCTCACTGAGGGATTACCGAATTGACTATTACTAATTGTTTGTGAACCTCTCCCTGTGAATGGTACTAGTGTTCCCTCTGATGAGAGTGAAATTGTGACTGATTATAGATGCCACAGTGGCGAAGTACGACCACAGTCATTAGTTTTCAACTATTATTATAGGGACCACATTAGCGAAGTATGGCTGTGGTCTTTAGTTTCCAACTGTTATACTTTATATCGAACTAAATTGTTTTCCATTAGCAATGATAGTCAGGGATCCCTTCTACCCTTTGTTGGTATATGTTAAAACAGTTGTGCACGAAGATCTATAAAAGATAAATAAATTGAACCGTTTGATGGTATAGGTAGAATTGTTGAGTGATTTTCCATTATTTGATAGTTTCCTTAAATAGAATATGTTTCTTACTATTCTATCATGACATTGCCATGCTTTTTGGTTGGTTCAACTAGTTTCCATTATGTTACTCAGTGCTCCATCATGTCATGCCGTGTTTAGTTGGTTTAACTAGTTTCTGATTATATTGTCCTATTTTATCATTGACTCTTTTATGTTGTACTACTTCAATTTTACTTCTTATAATTGTGACTTGAAACTAGATGTTTTTTATTGAATTTTAAAAAAAAGGTAAACGTTTTCTCAATGTTTCAAATGAAAATGTTATGCGACAAGTCCAAGAGGTAAGTCACTTATTTATGAGAGAATGACATGTTTTAATAATTAATAACCTTTGAAACTTTAGTAGTGTAGTTTAAATACTATTTTCCTTGCTAAGTTTTATGGAGTTCACCTCAATCCATTTCCTCCCCTAAATGATGATGATAGTGAGGAATCGCTTCTCGAGCTACCCCTTGAAGCTTGCTTGGATCCATTCACGGATGTATAGTGGACTTTTGAGTACAATTAAATAGTTGTATTTTAATGAACTATTCTTTTTGTAATGAAAGAAGTGGCTCGAATAATTTTGTGTATATTTTTGCCAGCCATCTTCTTGCCCTCGGTATATTTGAATATCAAATATTTTATAAGTAATGATTTTCTTCCGCTGCATAATTTATTTTGCACTAATATCTATTATGTTATTGGACTTATTTATCCACCGGGTAACGGGATGTCACAATTACAATCATAATTACTATTATATTTATAGTCATAGTTACTTCGTAATCACAGTCATAGTTATGAAAAAATAGATGGTCCATGAGAAAGAGTTCATAATCATTCCGTATCGATCCTAAACTGCACATTTACTTATATCTCATTGATAAGGAATCTTTACTACCTATCTTGTGCATTCTCCAATACAATTTATTTTTAAATTATATTTTGATATTTCTGTTTAATCACCTTCATTTTATTTTCGTGCAAGTCCTATTCTTTATTTCCAAAAATCTAATTTAATAGTCTACAAATCATTAAGCTCATCTACTCTCAAATAATTTTAATTTCAAAAATCACCCAAGGATTTATATTCTCACATTTAGTCTCAAAAATATCCAATTCATGAAGTATTATAATTATCTCTCTAATTTAGATTCATCGAACAATTTTTATAACTTCCTATAATAGAATTTATTGTTATCCTCGAATATTCGTACTCCTCATATTACCACGTAAGTATTTTATTTATTCCTATCACTTTTATTTTCAAGATGATTTATTACAGATCATATGGTCATAACTACAATCACCTATTCGAAGGTTTAACAAAACTTTTCTGATTAATTTACTTAATTAATTTTTCTAGGCCTTTAGCCCATTATCTTTATCTTTGTTCACCCAGCTGTTACTATTGATTTATCAAATGGGTGGGTGATTTGTTTGTTGGCTTTTGAACCAAATAAATATTAACTTTGATCTACTTTATTTGCTTATAGGCTAGAAGCCCAATAAGACAACCCATTTGGTTAATTTCTTAATACTTTTAATTTTTTCTATGTTAATTTGTTTTAAATTTGTGTACACCCTCAAATTAAATTTTATTTTCTTTCCCATCTTTTAACCTGCGGAAATCATTCACTCCTAACCCGTTTCAAAAGACTTAGCCCACTAATATTTAAGTTTCGCTTACAATCTTTCCTATGTGCTTGGTCCACCAGGTTTGATTTCCTTTTCTCTTTTTTTTTTTTTTTTAATTATTTTCTTCTTGTTCATTCTATTCAGGCTAGGCTTAATTAGTCATAAGATCCCCTTCTTATTTTTCCTACGGGTTTAGCCCATCTAAACTAGGATATTTTTTTTTGCTTAAATCTTAATTCAACCTTCAAGTCTAACCCACCAAAAATCTTGGTCACCACACTAAGCCCATTTCTCTTACGGGCTTGATCCACCTAGAACTTATTTTATTACACTTTTTTTTGTTTATTTCCCTTTCTTTTTGTTTTACTAAGTCCATCAATGACTCATTGGACTCGGGCTTGGGCCACCGGAGGCTTTGGACATCGGCCCACTAGAAGTTTTAAATCCTTTTTTTTCATTTCTTTTGAGACCCATTCTTATTGGGCTCAGATTACCAAAAACTTAGATCTCAGCCAATCAAAAGTTTAAAACTCTCTTTTTAAACACACTCTTATTGGGCTCGATCTACCAAAAAAATCGAGTTTAGTCCTCACAGGATCATTAACCCGGCCCACTAAGCTGACCCAAACCAGTCGTCTTCTTCCTTTTGACGTCTGAGATATCCTAAAACTCTAAACCACCCCCCATTTCACTGGATTTCAAGCTCATCTCAACCATATCATCGTATACTCAATACATCCCCAATTTTTTTAGTATTAATACTCTGAAATTTTCAACGAATAATTAACTCAACACTGCATTATATTATTTAAACAATCAAGCAATCGAAATCAGTAAATTATTGTAGATTTAGGGGTTTAGAGTATAAACTATAGATCTCAAATGGAGTGATAGATTGAGGTGAGAATGTTTCTTCTTCCCTTCCAACTGTATACGTGTACACAAACACATCCCCATTATCTTGACATTCAATCTAGAATGTTGAGAGCCCTTCTGATTTCATATTTACAAAGGAAATGACATTCATCGATCGAGAAATATCTTTTAGGTCAACATATCTGCTATGACGGGTGGAGGCTTGCGAGATTCTTCTTTTTCCCCTTCTTTTTCCTTAGTTGATTAGCTATCTCTCTCATAAGGTTTTGGTTAATTAATTTTTAAAAACCTTAATTTACGAGACTCTTTTTCTTTCACTTCTTCTTCCTTAGTCAATCGACTCTCTCATTTCTAGGGTTTTGGTTAATTAATTTTTAAAAAACCCTAATATTATAGCCATGCTAACTAAATTCGGACCGTCGAGATTTGGAGAAATGATCTTCACCACTGAATTTCAGCCTTCAATTCTCGACTGTTTGACTTGCCATGCGATACACGTGGTAAGATCCTAATCGTCCACTCCTACACAGCTCCCTCTAACGTGTTTTTGCATCCGTATCTTTCCTTTGTTGGCCCTTTATGACACCTCAGCTACTGAGGTGTCACATTTCTTAAAAATTTCAATTTCATCCCAACTCCATCAAAACTTTTTTATTTTTAACCTTTTATAGCTCTGGATTTACCCCTCATTATTCAATTACTTTAATTAACTCCCTATGGATCCCTTTCTTTATTTTATGTAATTTTCCAAATTTTGTTAATTCCTTTTAATAATTTCCATATTCCTTTTATTTATTTGATGCAATAATTTAAACAAAATATTTTATAGTCATTACACACAACATACATCTAAGGTTATCCAAAAAAATCTAAACAATGAAGCATGTTTTATATTAAATAGAGAAGGCAGGATTAAGTACTAAAGGAGACTACCTCTCATCATGGCAGTGTTCGCAACGGCTAGAAGGAGGCTTGGGCTATTTCCTTCTTCCTCTCTTATTTCTGTGGGCCTTTAATTCGATTTAGGGTTTGGTTGCATTTTTTTTAAATCGTCCCTAATATTTAGTGGCCTTGATGAAATTGTGGGCGTTAATTTGAGGAGGGTAAATTTACTCGTTGATATTTAGTTCTTTATTCTCACTCGTTCGATCTGGGCTTGGGCTATTTCCTTCTTTATATCTTATTTCTATGGGCCTTGAATTCGATTTAGGGTTTGGTTGCATTTTTTTTAAACTATCCCTAATATTTAGTGGCCTTGATGAAATCATGGGTGTTAATTTGAGGAGGGTATATTTAGTGGTTGATATTTAGTTCTTTATTCTCACTTGTTCGATTTACTATGTCATACCAGCATGGCAAAATCACATCCGCTCGTTGAGTGTTGACACCTTCTAACATCTTTCCCATCGTGTGTCCCTTCTTAATTGGTCCCTCCTGACAACTTTGCTGTTGAGGTGTTAGGGACTTTCTAAATCTACAGTTTTACCCCATCTACATAGTTTCTTTCCATATTCACCCTTGTAATCCATTTTATTTTAACTTTAATTTAAATTAATTATACTTTTTCTAATCTTATTTTCTTCTCTTATAATTCATTCCACACTGGATGAGTGTTTTAACAGTTGATATGCATTAAAATTAAAAAATAAAATTTAAATTTTAAAAAAAAATTATAAACGTTGTATTTTATGGCTATTACATAAGGGATTCCTCATATTATATGGATAGGCCGAATACAAATAATCAAAATGAAAACATGCAGTCTTATCCACGCTTGGAGTAGGTCCAAATTATCCATCCATGGGTAAGGTTCACCACCGATCAAATTTCAGCCGTACAAGTCAAACAAATTTTCCTTAATGTCTTATTCACACACAACACATACATTTTGTTTTCATTCTCATTTTTGTTAAAGCTTCATCGCACAATGTTGTTTGTACCATTATCAAGGAGAGGCAAAGAGGGATTCCCCCACTATATAAACAAGCCGAATGTACACAAATTAAAACTTATCAAAATGATTACATCAGTACTTCACTAGGTGACCCCAATCAAAACAAAAACATGCATATCCATCCATGTCTAAAGTGGGTTCAAATAATTGTCCACGAGTGGGATTCACCACGAATATGCCAAATATTAATCACACATGTAACCCCCGCTCCTTGATTCACGACTAAATGAATTAAGTTTATTTTCTTGACTCTTATTATTATTATTCGAATAATTTTTAAAGTAACATTTACGTTGTAATTTTGCCAAGTTAATTTATTCTAAGACTAGAAACCCCATTAACTCCTTTTTTAGATAACTCATATTTTACTTTTAAATTTAGTTCATTTATGTAATTATAGTCCTACTTAAACCTAACACTAATTTTATCAAGAAAATATTATTATTTATTTTAAAATTCAATCATTCTATTTAAATTTTCCAATTATATTTATTTAATTTATTAATTTTCCCTTATATTACTATTTCCCCTTAGACTACTGAACATATAGATTTGTTTTAATGTTTATGTCGATTCTTTTACTTAATTATCCAAGTTGTTTTCCTAAGATTTCCTACAAGAAATTTTCAAAAATTTTCTTGACTAAGTCATAACAAAACCACATGTATATAAATTGACGTGATCCTAGGAGGCTCAAGTTTAATTCCAAAGATGTAATCCCGTATCAAGGAGGAATCCTGCGAACATTTGTATTATGGCAGGAAAATTACCTGCGAGTCTGCAGTTGCACGAGAAGATGGGCATGCAACACACACAACGGGCAAGCACAAGCATAAAGAAGCCATTCATGCACGCCGTATAGCATGCAAATGCGGATCCCTAGGCGCAACGCATGCAGGAAAAGGGAGATTCCCACAAAGGCAAACCACGCAAGCTAGCAGCTTGGTGTGCATGTGCATGCTCGCACATACCGGGATGTGTCTAACATGATGAAGCGTATGGGGCGTGTAGGAAAACAGAATCCACACATTCGGATGTGAGGCCCACATGGGAAAACTAGACTACGTGTGGATAGGAATTGCTCCACGCTTGCTTGTGTGAGCTGGGCCATTCACATGTTAAATAGGCAAACTTGTGTGGGCGTAACACGTCACACACACAAAGCATATAAGGGGTGTGCACACGCATAAGCCAAGTCACGTGTGCATGCTTAAGAGCATGCAGAAGCCTTCCATGCATGTGAAGTGTGTGGATGGAAGAGCTTGCTGCCAAGGACTCTCATTCTCCTTTTCTCCATGTGATTTAATCCAAAATCACATGAGATAAATTGTAGCTTTATTTTATTAATATATTAATATTTTATGTAATTCTATTCCTTAAAAATATTTATTTAATATTTTAGATTAAGGGATTAGAATAAAGTTATTATTCTATTAATTTCTAATTTTTGTATTTAATTAGAACTATTTAGGTCAAAACTTATATAAAGGTCTCACTCCTATGTTGTAAATCGTAACTTCATCAATCAATAAATCAAAACTTTTACTTTTATTTGAAATTAGCTCTTCTAATTTTCTTTGAGTGTTCTTCAGGTATCTTTAAGTTAAGAAGTTTTAAACTGCTTCGTTGAGTCAGGAAATTGGGATCGACTTATCAGATAAATTGTAGCGTTTTTTCTCATTTTTTTTTATTTTTCAATTACCTAAATAAGCTTTTAATACGGTAATTGTAATTCTAGTAGAGAGAGTTGAATTTAGATAATTAAATTTTAAATTATTGAATATAATGAGTTCATGATCGAGATATTTTTAATCCATGTAATCATCCATCTCAACCCCACGTCACATATTGTTTTTATTAATCTCTCAAACTTCTTCTAAAGTTTATTTTCTATTACCTTTCCACTTTACTTAGTTGATTTGTTTATTGTTTCGATTCCATTAGTACATCTCAAGTCAATTTTATACACTTATTTGAAATTACCTTAAACGTTATTTATATTTTTTAATCTACCACTTTATTATCATATTATTCTCTAACAGTCACAAGCAATATGCAAGCAAAAATTAAAACATGCAATAAATAATCTAAATATTCAAGGAAAATTAACACAACAAGATATACTAGAAATAAATAGACTGGAACCCTGTCTTAGCAACTTGCATTGCGTGAACAGTATCCAGGTGTAACATCCAGCCGGTCCAACTAAAACCCCAAACCCATCAGCCCAAACCAAGTCCATCATCCCAATTCCTAGCCTTAAGGGCTGCAGCCTCCTGTTTCTTCTTCACCTAAAATGTAAAGGGGGTTAGGGTTTTTGGGTCTTGAAGAGAAAGAGAAGAAGGGAGATTGGCGGTTATAAGTGAAGGAGGCTTGCAGAATGGCAGTAGTGTTGTCGATTTATGAGAAAAGGAAGAAGAAGAAGAAGAATAGCAGCGCGAGGCAGATTTACAACAACGATGAGTGATCTGTACATTCATGGCCAGATTTGTGCGAAGAAGATGAAGAACCACGATTGACAAACCAAACAGGCTGCCAGAATAGGGTCGTTCCCGACTTGGAGCAGGTAAAACACACGACAGGAAGGGAGATCTATCTCAGATGCGTGTGGCAGTCACGTGGTTTTGCGCGGGATGATACAAGCCTGAACGACCACCTCTGTGCATGGTGGAAGAAGGAAACTGGCACAGCACCAGGAACCTGAGAGCGTTGGGCTGCCCAGGGAGAGGAGTTGCAACTATGAGTAGCGGACTCAACACAGATCCATTCTAGATATGGGTTCATTGTCGCCTGCTATGAGTTATCATGGTGAGTTCAGGTGGAAATTCAACAATGAGTGGTGGGTCTAGTGGCGGTGCATGAGGTGGCATGTGGCACTCTGGTAGCGACGCGTGAAGCAGCACGTGGTGATCCCGGTTATGGTGCGTATAGCCATGCAGGGTGACCCTGGTGACACTTGTGTAGCAATGCGTGGTGATCTTGATCACACACAGCACATGGTGACTCCAGCGAATGGAATTGCGTGTCTAAGGTAAAATCAATTTTCCCTTTTGTTTTGTATCATTTCCAAAATTGTTTGCCATTTAATACATGTATTTTTTGTTCATGAATGAGGATAATATTTGAGCGGTAGTTAGATTAGAAGAGATTGTAGACTGAATCCAATGAGGATCCCGACACCTTTTCTGATCAAGCTTTAGATAAGAATTGAATCAGTTCTTATTGTGGGACTCCATGTTTTTATAAATAAAAAAAGAGGATTTATTGATTTTAAAGTCATTATTCTGAATTTTATAGATTATTTTCAAATTATGTCTTAGTATATATTTTTTGAAAAATCTAATTATGAATGTGGACTACATGTGAATGATTTTATATAATTGTATATGTATATTGATATGAGTACAAATATATTGTGTATTTTAGATATATATGCTGTAATTATGTGTGCTTGTAGTTGTATTTATGAATATATAATGTGCATTGTATTGTATTGTATTGTATTGTAAATATGGAAATTAGAAAGAATACATTATATGTAATTAAATTTACAAATATAAATTAGAGTCAACTAAAGGGTTATAAAAATTGGTAAACTTATAATAGGAAGATCAAATGGTCTATTAGTGTTACAAAAGGATGGAAACATAAAGGAACTAAATAAATATTGGAATTAGTGGAATTAATGTTGCAGATGAAATATTTTGATGATTGTACTTAGATTATGTGGTGATTGCGTCCTGGTTGTAGATGGTGAACCCTACTGTGGATACGGAGAAAGCTATATAGGTTGGGGTATGGTAGCGTCCAGATGATCTATGGCACTCATACAAATTGGGTTATGAGGATGGTCGGTGGTAATGGTTCCCATACGGGTTGGGCTATGGGGACGATTGATTTGATTATGGTGCCCACATGTCTTAGGATGTGGGGATAATCGATGACATGGCCGGTGGCAATGGCGCCCATACAGGCTCTGACGCGGGAGGGTATAGAAATGATCGAATTAACTCTTGAAACCCACTTAATGAATGAAATACCAAAACAATAACCAACTAGAATTAAACATCTCTCTCTAATTGAATCTATAATCCTAAAGGAAATTAAAAATAAAAATTAGGAAAATAAAATAAGGAAAGAAAAAACGCTATAAACTTACCGATAAATTGATTCTCACTCTTTGGCGCAACAAGACTTTTGAAAACTCCATCTTTATGAAAAACTTGAATAAGCTAATTTTAACAAAAAGGCTAAAAAGAAGAATAATCGAATCTCTCAAGAATTCTCACATAAGGTCTCCATACCCCGTCTGGTATGAGAGACCACGTTCCCGGTAGGGTTCCCTACAGACCCGGTCCGTCCACTAACTCCCAGGATATCTAGTCAGGCTGTCCACATTATCCATTTATCAATTCATATAATCTTTTTGCCTTTTTCCTTGATCTTAATCATCAAATCATACACAACATGTAAACCAGTAATTGACACCAAATAAGACAACACAGTATCGGGTTCACCATAATACAAACTATAATAAAAGGAACCATGATTCATGCATACGAAACCATAACATAATTACATCAAACATCATACTGCATTTAATACTGAAAATTTGATCAAACAATAACAGAACAACACTGTATCAGACTCGGGCTCCATTGGCAACCTTAATCAATTATACATCTATAAAGTCATACAGTACAGTTTAATTATTTATTTGGCTTTAATACCGTGATAGGAAATAGGGTGAGGTGTCCTTACTTGTTTCGGGGTCTGAAATTGACTCTACAGTGCGCTTACGAGCTGTCCCTAATTTCTCTGAATTTTTTCTGGAAAACTGAAACGCACTATCGGTACCTGCACGTGTCCTAAAAAATCCCAAATCAGACTTAGGTCCCCTTTCGGCCAATATCAGAATTCCGGCACGGCGGCTCCGCCGTGCTCCGGCGACGGTGTCGCTGCTTGCGGCGGCGATTCACCTCGGGTTGGCCGTTTTTGGCCGAATTCGGTCACACTTGCATCGGTCTCTGCGATAAAACAACCTTAGGGCCCTCGGTGGGCCAAAAAATCACGAAAAATTGAAACTTACCGGCAGCGGTGCTCTCGGGTGCGGCGACTCTTCCGGTGTGAGTCGCGTTTTGATGTTTGGCTCCGATCAACCTGTAGAGAAAATAACGGTGATCACAGTGATATACAATTTGCATCAAACGGAGGCCGGGAAGGGCCTCATCAGAGGCAAAAACAGAGGGGGGCGTGGCGGCGCCGTTAGGCTTCGGCTGGGTTTTTCGGTCATTCGGCCGGTGGTTTAGCTCCGGTTTGGCCATAGGCGGACTCAGCATCGAAAAACGAGCCATGAGGAGAAAATTTACCTCGATCGGCGGTCGAAAACTTCCCCGGTGCGGCCGCGGGTGGCGGCAGCCGGCTCCTCTAGCGTCTGGTTCTTCTTCTCCGGCGAGGCACTGGGGGCTAGGGTTTTGTGGTCAGGTGTGGGTGGGGTTATTTATACCCTTTGCCTTTTAATCTCAGCCGTCCATCAAGATTAAATCTGAACCATTCGATCGCGATTTGATTGGAATTAAATCTGGACCGTCCATCGCGATGCAATCTGGGCCGTCCGTGCGCACGTTTGATCTGGGCCGTCTGTGCACGCGGGAACGGATCTAGGTCGTCCGATCGCGCGCACGCGGATCGCCCACATGGCCCGTCCCGTGTCAGCGCTTTCTTGCCACGCGGCGTGTCCTAGTTTGCCGGGGTTGCTGACCGGGCCGCTGACGTGGCTGCTGACGTGGGTGCTGACGTGGCACAACTTTTTTAAATTGCGTTTTGACCTCGGTTTCTGATTTTCGTTTCAAAAACACCTCCAGAATCTAAATTTTCACCCATTTTTCCCAAAATCAATTTCAATTAAATCCAAATAATATTTTTACCTAATTTTATCATTATTATTATTTTTATTTTCATTAAATTAAATTAAATCAAATTAAATTAACTAAAAATCTAAAAATTCAAATAAATAAAAATAAAAATAGTAAGATAAAAATTAAATTACTTGGGTGTTACAACTCTCCCCCCTTAAAGAAATTTGGTCCCCCAAATTTGCTTCTTACTCTTGGTTGATCAAATGGGGATAGTGGGCTCTAAATTCTGATTCTAGCTCCCAAGTAGCCTTCCTGGGCGTGTGGTTCTGCCATACGACCTTTACAAATGATATTTTTCGGTTGCGGAGTATTCTGCTCTTTCGGTCCGTGATACCGACTGATACTTCTTCATAAGACAAGTCCTCTTGGAGTGGAAGCGGTTCATGAGCCAAGACATGAGAAGGGTCCGGGTTGTACTTACGTAGCATGGATACGTAGAACACGTTGTGGACTCTGGAGAGCTCTGGAGGCAGTGCTAGTCTGTAGGTAGCAGTACCAATCCTGTCTAAGATTTCAAAGGGTCCAATATATCGGGGGTTTAATTTTTCCCTCCTGCCGAACCTACTAATTCCCTTGAAATGAGTGACCTTAAGAAACACCCGGTCGCCTTTCTCAAACGCTAGGTCTCTCCTCCGAGTATCTGAATAACTCTTCTGCCTACTCTGAGCTGTCTGAATGTTCTTTCTGATTTTAACTATTTTTGACGTGGTCTCCTCTACCCCGGGCCAAACAATCTTCTATCGCCCACTTCCTCCCAACAAATCGGTGATCTGCACGGGCGCCCATATAACGCCTCATATGGAGCTATGCCGATGCTAGCTTGGTAGCTGTTGTTGTAGGCAAACTCTATCAGGGGTAGATGGTCGTCCCAATGGCCTCCAGAGTCCAGGACATAAGCTCGGAGCATATCCTCAAGCGTACGAATTGTTCTCTCTGATTGTCCATCAGTCTGGGGATGGAAGGCAGTACTAAGAGACAGCTTTGGTCCCATAGCTTGCTGGGAGCTACTCCAAAACTGATAAGTGAACTTGGGATCCCTATCGGATACTACTGTCACTGGAACCCCATGCAATCTGACTATCTCCCGAATATACATCCTTGCCAACTTGTCCAATGAATCGGTCATCCTGATGGCTAGGAAGTGGGAAGACTTGGTAAGTCAGTCAACGATTATCCATATGGCATCATGTCCTGAACGTGCCTTGGGTAGCCTCGATACGAAGTCCATGGTGATATGTTCCCACTTCCACTCCGGGATCGGTAAAGGCTGAAGTAACCCATCTGGGCGCTGATGCTCTGCCTTGACCTGTTGACATACCAAGCATTTAGATACAAAGTTGGCTATGTCTCTCTTAATCCCATGCCACCAAAACCGGAGTCGCATGCTTTGGTACATTTTGGTGTTTCCTGGATGCATGGCAAACTTTGAGCTATGGGACTCCATCATGATGTCTCCTTTTAACTCACTGTCATCTAGGACACACACCCTGTCTTTAAAACGAAGTAATCCATCGGCAGAGATTCAGAATTCTGAGCTCCCTCCTTGTTCTGCATCCTTCTTGCGGGCTACTAGGGCGGGGTCAACTGTCTGGGCTTCCCTTATTCTCTGGATTAACTTGGGCTGGACTGTCAGGTGGCCCAAACACGTGACTCTCTTCAGATCATGAAGTCGAACCTGTTGCGTGGCCCTAATTAGTCTACATTCTGAAACCATCAAATGGGCTAAGATACCTACACTTTTCCTGCTGAGGGCATCTGCTACCACGTTGCCCTTAACCGGATGGTATAAGATATCACAATTATAGTCCTTAAGGAGTTCCATCCACCTTCTCTGACGCACGTTGAGATCGTTCTGAGTGAATATGTGTTTTAAACTCTTATGATCGGTATAGATCTGAAAGGTCTCTCCGTACAAATAATGGTGCCAGG
>NW_019014651.1:1255773-1266277 GCF_000150535.2 Carica papaya | reverse complement strand
CATCGTATTTAAAGAAAAATAAATCTGGACCGTTCATTGCGATTGATCTAAATTGTACGATCGCGTTTAATCGTGACTGTCCGATCGCGGGTACGTGGATGTCAGCATGGCCTCCCGCGCGACACCGAGTCCAGCGTGGCTTACAACGTGGCGCGCTCCGATTTTTCGGAGCTGCTGACTGGGCGGTCATACGTGGTACATTTTTCTTAAATTGTGTTTTGACCCCTAGTTTCTGATTTTTCTTTCAAAAATACATTCCGAATCCAAATTTTCATTCATTTTTCCTAAAATTATTTTCAATTTCACCATCCACTTGTTTTTTCCTAATTTTTACATTAAATAAAAATTTATAAATTTAAAAATTATACTTTTATATTTTAATTTTAATTTTTAAAATTAATTGCAGACCAAATTTTGGCTTCGAGTATTACATTTGTATACGCAGACATTCGCATATATATATATATTTATACACAGATATTCAAATATACATATATATTTGTATATATAGATATTTCTTATATAAGTTTATTCATTTATCATATTCTTTTACTTTTATAATTTACACCATATTGTAATTTTTATGACTATAATTATAAAATTTATTATCTTAATTAAATATATATATAGCTTCATGCAGTATTATTTATATTATTATATGTATAAATATTTATTAAAACATACCGATTATACATGCATATAGATTATTATTTTAATCATATATACCCATACATGCATCCATTATCCATAGTTATACATATATACATACACATTATATATGTATCCAGATTATTATTTTAATCATACATGCCCATATATATTATATAAACATGTACACAGTTTTATATATAAATTTATATATATATATATATATATATACATGCATCCAAACACATGAAGATTTATATATACACATTTTTACATATCGCAAACAGATTTACATGTATATGCATACATTTATAGATTTACATGTATATGCATACATTTATAAACTCATACAGCATACAGATTCACTTATATATATATATATATAATAAAACACATAAATATATTTACATGCAGATGTTTTTATATATTTTCAGCTTTATATGCACATAATTTATTCAATTATACACACACAAATTTAATATATATAAGACTATGCAGAGACACGTGTGCACATAGACCTGTATACTCCTTTATATACATATAGGCTCTTGTACTTATTTAATTACACATATAATGTTGCGGAACTCGGAATTAACAATGCAATCCAAAATTCTACATGTATATCAGCAATTGGAAACTCAAAACTCTAAATAAACCCTTCCTATTTGATTGACACTCAACAAGTGAGTGAAACCAAGGTTATCGAAAAAAAAATAAAGAATTAGAATTAAAAAGACATCACGAGATTTACTTTAATAAGTAATTTCAATTCTTAACACAATAAGTCGGTCGAATATCCACTTACTCTTAAAAATTTGGAAGCTTAAACTAAAAATATATGAATTTTATTAACAATCTGAATTGGGATTATAATTGAAGGTGGTGACCTTTATATATAAAGTGGACCATCCTAATTTGACTTAAAATCTAAATTAAGAATTCTAATTCTAATTCTTAATTTTAATCCAGATAAAATACTAAATCTTAACTTAAATTAAACTTAAATACTTAACTAAATTCACAATAAAAAAATTATGGAATTAAACATAACTAAAACCCCTCTTCTTTGATAGGCTTAGACTCCATTTTATACTTAAACACTTGTCATCCAGTTGGTTTCATATTTTGATTTCTTTATTTAATTTTTTGTATAGGTATCAACTTGAAGGCGAGAACCAGATGGTGAGTTGAACACAAATTCAGTCATGGTTTTTGGATAGGAGTCTTCTCCTTATCGATCATCCTTCTTCATGTAGTCTTCTTCTCTATTTGGGTCTTTTTCTTCCTTTTAATGCTTTGCTTCTATTTGAAATCTCTTATGTTATGTCATGTATTAGAAGTACTAAAATAGTGGTGATTTACTGGGTAGAGTTGCAGAATGCTCGCTGGACAAATTGCAGAACATTCAGGTTGAGGTCGTACTCTCAAGCTTTAAGCCATTTCTTTCTTCTTTCCTGGTTTTCCATGTTTTTTCTTTTGGATTCTTCATAACCGAATGTGTGTAGCTCTCTTTGCAGGATTTTTTTTGTGTTAAATGATAGTCTTCAAGCCTTCTAAAGAAAAGATAAGCAAATTTCCCTTAGCTGGGCAACTCACCCGCACGTGAGAGCGACAAACCTCCTTCCTCTAATCTTCATTCTCCGCCATGTATTTCCCATATTAGAACTATGTAAGGCTGATGATCTTTTTATTTTCTTGGGCCTGTTCTTGCAGTTTCTTGGGCTTTAAAGTTGGCTTCTTGGTTGATCTAGCTTTGGATAAGAAGATTGAAGGCTTTTTGGTAGCTTTTGGCACGAGCTCGGGTAATAGGTCCCTCCGAGACTTGAATCTTTCTTCATGTTTCTCCTTAATTATCTTCTTAATGCTTCTTGATGTCTTCTTAATGTTTCAGGTAAGTGTCTACTCTTTTGTCCGAAGTCATATCATCTCCCTCTTCTTCGAAATGATTCGTCCTTGAATCGTCATCTACATAAAAAATGAAAAGTTTAGAAACATTAAATATAACAAACATACCGTACTCACCTTGGAGATCAATATTGTAGACATTGTCATTGACACACTTTAGGACTTGAAAAGGTTCGTCTCCTCGAGGGTCCAACTTAGATTTTTGTTAATTGAGAAATCTTTTCTTTCGCATATAAACCCATACTCAATTGTCAAGTTAGAAAAACTATTTGTTTTCTTCCTTTATTGGCTATTTGTGCATAAGATTCATTTTTATTCTCGATATGCAGCATGACTTTCTCATGTATGGAATTAATAAGTTCTACTCTTCGCTAACCATCAGTGTCCTAAATTTTATGCAAACCATAAACAATCTCAAAAGGTGAAAACCCTATAGAGGTATAAATGCTCCTATTATATACAAATTCTAGGACAGGCAAACAACCCTCCCATGTTTTTAAAATTTGGCCAACTACATCTCTCAACAAAGATCCTAAGGTTTATTAACAACCTCAGTCTGACCATCAGTCTGGGCGTGACATGAAGTAGAGAATAATAGTTTAGTTCCTAATTTATCCCATAAAACTTTTCGAAAGTGGTTAAGGAAGTTTACATCCTTGTCACTCACAACATCCCTAAAAAACATATTTGCGATATTTGTCGCATCATCAGTATTATGACATGCATTAAAGTGTGTCATCTTACTATATTTATCAATTATGATAAAAATGCTATCACTGCCTCTCCTAGGCCTAGGCCTAGGCAATCCTAATAAAAAATTTATCCAGGATGTTGTAGGTACAAGCAAAGGTGTGTATAGTCCATAAGGTAGAATCCTAGATTTGGCCTACTTATATGCTATGTACCTATCATAAATGCGCTTAACATCTTTCCTTACGTTAGGCCAATAAAAATGCTCATGTAATATGTCTAGAGTTTTAGCTACCCAAAGTGCCCCATTAATCCTCCACTATAAGCCTCATGTACCAGTAATTCCCTAAGTGAACAGTTAGGCACACATAATTTACCATCTCTAAGGAGAAAGCCGTCATGCTACCTATAAAATTTTTGAAATGCATAATGTTCATATGCATGATAAATAATGGAAAAATCATTGCCATTAGCATACATCTCCTCAATATGTTCAAATCCTAACAACTTAAATTAAGAGATAATGCATCAGCAACAATATTATCCTTACCTTGTCTATACTTGATTATATAAGAGAAAGACTTAGTGACTTCTGCCCACTTATTATGATGACGATTAAGTTTACCTTAGCCCTTAAAATGTTTCAGGGATTCATGGTCGATGTGGATCACGAACTCCTTTGACAATAAGTAGTGTTACCATACCTCTAATGCTCTCAATCAAGGCATACAACTCATTGTCGTAGGTTGAGTAATTCAATAGTGTGCTTTCTCGCTAAACTAAGCCACGAGGCATCCCTCCTACATCATAACTAGCCCTATACCTATACCTAAAGTGTCATATTCAAGCTCAAAAGTTTTCTCAAAGTCAGGTAAAGATAAAATAGGTGCATAACATAATTTATCTTTTAATAAAGTAAAAATAGGCTCTTTTTTTCAATCAATACCAACTTTACGTTTTTCTTTACCATTTTATTTAATGGTGCTACAATGGAACTGAAATCCTTAATAAACCTGTGGTAGAAGCTTGTCAAACTATGAAAACTCCTTACCTTACTAGTTGATGTCAAGGTAGGCCATTCTCTATTGCTTTCACCTTATCCTCATTTTCCTCAATGCCCTGTGCACTAACTATAAGTCCTTAAAATATCAGGTTTTCACTGCACAAGGTACACTTCTTGGCATTGGCATACAATTGTTCTTTCCTAAAGATCTCAAGGACAAACCTGATATGTTGAAGGTGTTCTTCTAAAGACTTGTTATAAATCATAATATCATCAAAGTAAACTACCATAAAGTTTCCTAAAAAAGGTCACAGAACATGATTCATAAGTCTCATGAAGGTGCTAGGGGCATTCAACAATCCAAAAGGTATTATTAACAACTCATACAACCCATACTTGGTTTTAAAGGCAGCTTTCTGCTCATCTTTAAATTTCATTCTAATATAGTGGCATCCACTCTTAAGATCTATCTTAGTAAAAATAGTAGATCCATTTAATTCATCCAACATATCATCTAACCTAGGGATATGGTGTCTATACTTTATCGTATTTGTTGATGGCTTGACAATCCACACATATCCTCCAGAAAACATTCTTTTTAGCACAAGTAACACTGGAACAACATAAGGGCTCAAACTCTCTCTCACATGTCCTTTACCTAACAACTCCTAATACTTAACAACTCCTACAGTTGCCACTTAAGTTCTTTTGTCTCGTTGAGATTACTTTAGCAGGCTGGGTGGTTGGGAATTGAACCTCTATGGATAAAATCGATCTAATGTTCAATCTCTTGTAATGGTTATAGACCATCCAAAATCTCCTTTGGGAACACATCCTTATATTTTTGCACAAAAAAATAGAAAATAGAACTAGATAAAGAAGTGTCAATGTTAGAAAAATTTAGATAATATTTCTTTATACCGAAGGAAAAATTAAGCTTCTCTTCTCACAGATTGCTCTTTTTAATTTTCTCTCCCTCATATATAAACACTATTTTCTTTTCTCTTCCTCATTCTCTCCCATTAGGCCTTCTTTATTTTTCTTTTGAGCTTCTAATAATGTGCACAAACAATATCTTTATTAGTTATTTTGAATGTATAATTGAGCTATTTATTACCTAATTTGGGTGATTTTATCTATTTTGATACAGGTCAAGAGATGAAAGTCAACTTCAGGAAAATAACCTAGTAGAATCAGATTTTATACAGAAGTTGTTATCAGTTCTGGTATAAGTTTTGGGCAAGGCTTATACCTTTATAAAGGCAACAGGTCTCAGTCCACATCCAACTAAGCCTCAGGCAAGGCTTGTATTCTTGCGATAGTAGAAACCACTGCTCTATGTGTAGATTATCCTTGGGCAAAGCTAGCACCCTAGCTGCAATAGGGAGTACCAGTTCACACATAGATAAGCCTTGTCCAAGACTTAGTAGTAGTGCATATAAACAACATTTTTAGTGATCATTTTGAGTGCATAACTGAGCTATTTGTTACCTAATCTGAGTGATTTTGTCTATTTTGATGCAGGAAATGGGACAAAACTCAATTTTAGAAAAGAAGTCCTATAAAAATAGATCTTATGTAAAAATTATCATTAGTTATGGTATAAGCCTCGGGTAAGACTTATACCCTACCAAAGGCAGCAAGTCCCTGACTACAAACCTCACACAAGGCTTGTATTCTCAAGGTAGTAGAAACATCGATCGATGCATATGTAAGCCTCATGTAAGGCTTGCAATCTTATGGTAGTAGAAGCATCAGTTAATTGAGATGTAAGCCTCGGGCAAGGCTTATAATCTTGCAATAGTAGAAAATAGCAATCTATATAAAAATAACCCTTGGGCAAAGCTAGTGTCCTGGTAGCCATAGGAAGTGCCAATCACACATGGATAAGCCTCGGCTAAGGCTTAGGTTTTGATAGCAGTAGATTTGAAACGTGAAATACTTTTAGATTTTAAAAGAAGATCTCATTGCATTCAGAAGCAGGAAATCAAGAATCAAATAAGAGATAGTTTTTGAAAGCAAAAATGAAGCCAAAATCATCGTGGAAAACCCTATATTCGTAAGGAAACACTTAGACCCTCTCAGCCTTTAAATAGGGATAGAAAAAGAAGAGGAAGATATACCATCAAGGACTGTAACAAGCTTAGGTTTTACATAATATTTCTTTTTATAAAACATTATAAACAAAATTCTATGTACTTGACTCATCATGAGTGGCTGATAAACATTTTTCTTGTTAGAGATTAGTTAAAATTCCAATTTGGGATTGTGAGATCTAACCATTTTTATTCTTGTTATCGTTTAAGCTTCAGTATTGATATATCTCTCTGCACATATTATTTTTGTTGTTTATTGATCGTTTGACAGGGTCGTTGAGCGTGTGACATAGTAGCATACTGTCATTCAAACTCCCAAATCCGTAATTGTTTAGGTTTTTTTATGACTAGTGGTGAATTAGTTTCATATTAAGAAGGATATAGAATCCACTTTTAATGAATCATGCGGTTGAATTCATTAATTAGAACTAGGTCTTTTTAGCTTTTAATGCTTTTAGTAAACTAAAATCTATGAGCATCTCCGGGGTTGGTTATTAACAAGGATTAACTAATGAGCGTTTCTTAGTTAATTAGGCTTAAGAAAAGATTGGTTGTTAGGAGCATCTCTGACAATTAGAACTGGTTTGTTAAGGTTTAAGGAAAAAAATCATGAAATCCATGATCAATCTTGTAACTGGAATAAAAACTATTTCTTTAACTGGAACTCAATCTTACTGCTTGTTATTTTAATTACTTGCTAGCAATGTTCCCTGCCTTTTTGTTTTAAGCCTTGTTGATTCACTTTAATTCTTTGTTTTATCATTGGGCATAAAAAGAGAGTAGTTCTCAATTCCCTTATGATTCAACCCTATTCTCCACTACAATAAGTTTTAATTTATTTTTGGAATATAAAATTATTTTTGATGAATTTGACACCCATCACTTAGACTCTAATAACAACAGATATTTATAACATGGCGCATTTTCAAATTTAAAAATGATAAAATATTATTACTACAAATTCAATTTTTTGATAGAATAAGATATTATTTTTGGTGGATTCCACACTCATTAAATTTTGGCATCGTTGTCAAGGAATTGAAGTAACTAACTTTATCTTTTTTTTATGATCAAGTCTTATCATCGAGAACCTATTTATTACGATCCAGTGATAGAGAAAACTGCCAAAGGCTTGAGAAAACAAACCAAGTTAAGAAGATAGTGCAAAAGAAGTAAAATAAATGACATAGGAGTGTACTTTGAGAGAGCTAGCAGCACCACCTATGAATAAGTAGCCTCTCTGAATCACTTGCCCAGATTTAAACCTTACGTTTGAGGTAAAATCTTGTTTGATTCACCTACTACCCAAGTTCAGAGGTCTGGAGAATTGGAACCCATATAAGAATCTTAAGGAGTTCCATATAGTGTGCTCGAGTATGAAGTCGCAAGGGGTATATGAGGAATAGATTAAACTGAGAGCATTTTTTTTTTCTTAGATGATGCAGCCAAAGACTAGCTGTTCTACTTGCCTCTTAACTAGAGCTGTTCCACAAACCCTGCAGCTCATTTTTAAATAGGTTTTTTCCTTCTTACTGAGCTGTTGGGATAAGAAAGGAGATATACAGGATCAAACAAAAGGATTCAGAGAGCCTTCGTGATTATTAGAAGAGATTCAAGCCACTGTGTGTGAGCTACCCACAACACGATATATTAGAACAATCTCTCATCCATTATTTCTATGAATGCCTGCTTCTATTAAAAAGAAAAATGTTAGATGCAACCAGTGATGTTGTCATAGTGAAAATGACTTCACGAGAAGCCAGGGAGTTAATAGCGATCATGACAGCCACCTCACAACAATTTGGGACCACATGGGACAACCCAAGGAGGGTAAACGAGGTAAATATCTTTTTTCTCGAGTATCAGATTTCCCAACTGACCTATTTAGTGCAGAACATGGTTGTAGGAAACGCCCCGCAAATAAGAGTTTGTGGAATCTGTGCACATGTAGAGCATCCTATTGATATGTGTCCTACACTCCAAGAGGGTGACCAACAACACATCAATGTAATAGGAGGATTCCCAAACCAGCCGTAGAGAGATATGACCCATTCTCCAACACATATAGTCTAAGATGGAGAGATCAACTTCAGCTATGGGTCGAGGCAGCAGAACTTTTAGTAGTACCCTAAGCCCACCTCAGTAATAACCATCACCTCCAAAGTAAGGTATGTTTCTTAAGGAAATAGTCCAAGTCTCTTGCCATTAACACCCAACAATTTTAATAGGAGACAAGAAGTATCATCCAGAATTTAGAGACCCAAAATGAGCCAACTAGCGACGTCCATGAGCAAATTGGAATCCCAAGATAAACTGCCATCCTAGATAGAGGTAAACCTAAGGACCAACATAAGGGCAGTCACACTACAAAGCAGTAAAGAATTACTAAAAAATCCTTATCATGTAAGCCTTGGGCAAGGCACTCAAAGTTATAATTGATGGCATTACCCACAAAATAAAACCCAATTCTGCCAGTGCGATTCACAGTCAGTCTACCCTTATGAGAGAGGTTTGCTAAAATAAAGAAAGATAAGAATGATAAAGAAATTTTGAAAACCTTATGCAAGGTCGAGGTAAATATACCTTCATATGCCAAGTTTATGAAGAAACCATACACCAATAAGAGAAAAATGAGTTGCAATGAAAAGGTAAGTGTGGGGAAGAACGTCTCGACCATTATACAAAAGAAATTACCACCCAAGTACAAAGACCAAGGTACATTTGCTATCTCTTGTAAAATAGGTACCTTGGGCACAAGAAAGGCCATGTGTGATCTAGGAGCTTTCATAAATGTAATGTCGTTGTCCATCTACTCTAAGTTTAACATTGGGTCATTAAAGGAGACCAGTGTCATCATCTAGTTAACTAATACATCAATTGTTTACCCCGAGGAAGTATTAAAAGATGTACTAGTCCAGATAGACAACCTTATTTTTTAGCTAATTTCTATTTGCTAGATAAAGGATGAAAAATCCCCGAACTCATCAGATCTTTTGTTAGGTAGACCATTCCTTAGCACTGCTAAGACCAAAATAAACGTATAGGATGGTACCCTCACCATGGAATTTGATGGAGAGGTGGTGAAATTTAATGTTTATGATGCCATGAAGTACCCTACTAATTTATCTCGTGTGTACGGTGTGGACATCATAGATTTCTTAAATTAGATATATTTTAACTTGTATCATGGTGATTAGTTGAATATTGTACTTTGTAATGATTTAAATATTGATAGCTTATGGGCTTTATAGGAAGATTATGTTGTTGACAAGAATCTGCAGGAGGTTGTGTTTGAACTGAAATCATTTAAACAACAAAAAGGTAATGCCTTAAACATTGATCTTCTTGTTTCTCACACAAGATTTCCACTTTCTGTTTTGTTGGTACTAAGCTAAAGTTGAAGCCACTACCCAAACACTTGAAGTGCATGTTCTTGGGAGAAGGAGAAACTCTTTCGATAATAATCTCCAATAAGTTGAGCAAAACAGAAGAAGATAGACTAATTAGAGTGCTCCAAAAGCACAAGGAAGTAGTTTGGTGGACTATTGCTGACACTAAAGAGATATTGCCTTATATGTGTATGTATAGGATATTTCTAGAGGAATATAGCAAACCCAATAGGTAAGCATAGAGACACTTGAATGATGGAAGTTGTAAAGAAAGAAATCTTAAAACTAATTGACATTGGAGTTATCTACTCAATTTCAAATAACAAATGGGTAAGTCCAGTATAAGTGGTGCCAAAGAAAATTGGAATAACAGTGGTGAGAAGGTATCCATCAAGTGCAAAATGGCTAGAGGCTTCGCATAAATTATCAAAAGCTGAATGCTTTCATAAGAAATGACCACTTTCCCCTCCCTTTCATCTATCAAATGCTAGAAAGAGTGGTCGGACAAATGCATTAATACTACTTGGATAGCTATTCAGGCTTATATCAGATCCTAGTTGCACCTGAGGATTAAGAAAAAACCACTTTCGTATGCCCCTTTGGCACATTTACTTACAGGAGAATGTCTTTTGGACTTTGTAACGCCTCGACTACATTTTAAAGATATATGGTCAGTATGTTCCATTATTTTTTAGAGCGCATAATATAAGTATTCACGGCTGATTTTACGGTTCATTGTGACTCATCTGATGAATGTCTCACAACCATCCTAA